>BPLR01019835.1:0-39737 GCA_021605095.1 Caerostris extrusa
CACTGCTCACACAACCTTTCTCTTTGGTTGCAGAAGTTCAACTCATTTCTTACATTCTTTCTCTCTCTCCCGTCAGCTCACCCCCTGCCAGACACCCCCACAGACAGGATGTTTTTTTTGGACATAGAGGTGTTGGCCTGCCCCCTAAGCAGGGAGACATGGGTTTCGACGTAACAGGAAGTTACTTTAGCTTTAAGCCCATTACATTGAAAATAAACAATTAAATATTAACAAATATAATATACTAATATATGCGCACATCGTGAAGATACAATGAATTGAATATACACAGCCCACGGTGTTCTGAAATCTTTGCATCCCTCAGGCATTATAATTTCTCACATATCTTGCACTCGGTTCAATTCATGCATTGAAATGAAAACATTTTACACGTTCAAAGAATACACAAACGATACTGGTTCAACTACGGCGCACAAATTTTCGTTGATGTTTCACTATGTGAAGATCACCGTGAAAAATTCTATCAAATAAATTTTTGTAAATTTATATTTAATTTTGTACTTTTCGAAGTCTACTTGAATCTTTTATTGAAATAAATTTGCCTTGGCGGTTACTCAAAAATTTTATCGGAAAGTAATTTTTCCAAAATTTAATTTATTCAGATATCCAGATAGTTAAAAACATAATGTCAAGACGAACGGAGAATGGATTTTAAAAGTAGTTAGTTATATTAATGGGCACTTTTAAAATTGATAAGATTGAAAAACATAATTGATAAGTTTTAAAAGATTTTATCGATTTTGATGAGAGATTAAAGCATTAAATATGATGTAGCTTTTAGCTTATTAAAATATTAAAGCATTTAACTATCAGAAAAATAATTTATTCAATGTTAAATTTTATGATGAGATCTTTCGTCATGAATATGCTTGTCTAGATGTAGGATCATTATCTCAATACCATTGTGTCTAAATAATTCATTGTTTATATACGATAATCTGGTGGTACTCAAGGCTAAATTGAATTACTCATCTATCAATTGCAGACGTAACATTAAAAAACTGAATTTGAATGGTTCACCTTTAAGCGTCGTTTTATATTATGGTGAAATCGAATTAATGAATAAATCAAAGATAGAAAAATTGCTTTCGTAGCTACATGTGAAAAAAAGAGTTGATTTCATTATGCTTGATTTGATATAGTCGGGTATTAAAAAAAATGAATGCTCGTGTTGGTATTTAAGTAGTTAATAGAACAATACCCTTTTAGAACAAATGATACTTTTGTTTTGCCACCTTATTTAGCTATTTGTACCTGGATACCTTGTTTACTTCATTTACAAATGCGCCTAATATGAAGAAAAATAAGAACCACAATCTTCATATAAGTTACAAGAATCTAACTTTATGTCAAAAGCATTAAATATCCCGAATTCTTCTATGAAAAGGTTTTTCTATGTCATGTTGCCATTCAAAGCTGAATCTTTCAAAAATTTTAAACTTTTTTTCATTCAAAAATTTATCTAAAAATTTCGTATTTAAAGATTATTTTTATTAAGGAGATTTATTGTTTTGTTTCAATAAATTAAAAGCTTATAAAAGCTTTAATTATAAAGCTTTTTTAACTAATTCATTTAGATTAAAACTCTAAGTAAGTAATTTTATTAAAAACTACTTACATATATCACCTCCTTAACAAAAATGCTACTTAAAATGTCAATTGCAATGAATAAAGATAATGGATGGTCTGAAGATAAATTTACCTAAGAGGCCGCAGCTATTTTCTCTCTCATCCAAGGATAATATAACTCAACCATCGATTGTATGGAAAGGTAGAGTTTTTAAAGAGGGGAAATTTGCGAATCGATTACTTGTTAGGGGTGCTGGTTAGATATACACAACTAAAAGTAGTTTTCAAAAGAAAATTTTAATAGTAAATGAGAAATTGCTTACATCTTTTTTTTTTATATTACACCATTTAAAATTTTAATTAGTAACAGTAAAAATCTTTTTTATTGTAATTAAAACCCCTTCAAAGTAAACTTCTTCACATATTACGCCTCTTTTTTAATTCTTCTGGCATGATCTTTTGTCAATTGTTCTCACAATCGATTGTCGAATTATCAGAACTTAAAAACTTTAAGAGCCACTGTTCTAATTTGTTGATATTTCTATGAATTAGCTTGGTTTGTCGGACTACGGTAATTTTGTGGACACTTTAGGCTAATTAGACCAGGATGGATTCCAGATCCTCACAAATATCCATCCACTCCCAGTGTTCAAACCTGAATCCTGTGGTACCAAAGATATTTCTATGAGTGGAAACACCACATAAGTGTTACTAGAATGGTTAAGCAGAGAAGTGGTGATTTTCTAGATGATTTCGTTCCATTCGCATAATGAAAACGTATTCATCTGAGGGAAAAAAACATAAAATTCTAACTAATTACTCAGTCTGTTTGTCAATACTATGCTATCACTTTTTCAGAGAGTTTAAAACGAACTGCAGCTAATCTTATCGAAGAATCCTTTAATTTAAGCTTGAATGTGGTATCATCAGGCTATGAATGTAACAAATAGTAAATTCATAAAAAAATCATAAATATTTAATAAATTTTTTTTGAAATTTAATACTTAAATTAGAAATTATTGAAACTGCATTAAAAATATAATTTTTATTTGATTTATTATAGTTTCATAATTAATCTACCATTTGCTTATTAATATTGAAAGTAAAACACATTGGACAAGAGCAATTTTATACGTATGACACTGTACTGTGTAGGGGTATAGGGTTTTAAAATGTTGCATTATACACAAGATCATCGAAAAAAAGTTTGGGTACATTGATTTGAGTGCCTTCAACTTATTTGCGTATTACACGAGAGAAACCTGCATTGATAGTCTGCAAGCAGCGTGACTATCGATGCAAGACTTAAAACATGATGTTATAATGTTTTAAATGCTGTTTAAAACAAAGTGTCTCAATCGCCAACGAATCTCCTTGTTACTGAAAGTAATGACTGTCACGAATCAAGACGTCATGCTATATGAGCTTTATAAGTTTTCAATCATTAGAAATAACTTCTTATATAATTTTCAGACTTGAATAGTTGTGAAAATGATGTGTTATTATCACTTAAAAAAGTAAGACAACAACTACTCTATCATCCAAACTATGGTTGTATATTGCCAAAAATGATGCAACCTTGCCGTTGTATATTGTCTAAAATGATGCAACCACTGAGAGATAATAGAGAACACTTAAAACAAAATTAAATAACTGAAATCTACTCGGTAAATTTCAACCTCTATCATGTGTGAACATTCGAGAACGGATAAATAAACCTGTGAATATGCCAATGTTTAATAATACAAGAGATATATGAAGCAATTAATTGAATACTACTCAGAATGGCCAAATTCAATAATAGCATGGATATAAATTTCAAAAGCTGAATAGATCAAGAACTTCACGAAGAATGTCAAGAATCTCTAAAAAAAGAATATACAAAAATAAGATAAATGTCGCCATAAATGAAGAGAATGAAGTATTCCAAATTCTACAAGAAACGTTATCACATTCAATAGCCAAAAGAATATACAAAAATAAGATAAAATGTCTTCATAAATGAAAGAATGAAGTATTCCAAATTCTACAAGAAACACTTTTACATTCAATAACCAAAAGAATATATCAATGTTTGAAAATTCTAGAGATAAATGAAATAATGAAGTATTCCAAATACAATAAGAAGCACTATACAGCTCCATAACATGGGAAACTGCCAAAAGTGATAAATGTGGAACTTCAAGAAGAAGGAATTGATCAACGCACAGCGAGTACTTTTAGCTATTAGATATACAAATGTGCTTCAAAACCATACTACAAAACACTTCAAACAAAAGTAAATTTCTTTAGAAATTTCCTTAAGACTAACGTTATTCATAAAGCATTTGAAGAATTATGGGGTACCATTTTCCGTAAAATTTGAAATGGAGTTTTTATTTGCTTGGCCCTCATTTTCGGATATAACGTCACGGACCTCTAACCAGGATAGCACCATGTTCACACATGATAATAAATAAATAATAAATAAACTTCAGCAAATCCAAAAGTAAAATAAACTGGAAAATTAAATAAATAAGAATATTAAGTCTCAAATACGTACAAAAGCACAGATAATAAATAATCTGCAAAAAATTCTGATGAATGTTCAACAGAATTCCAATATTCCACGGTTTAACACAGTTTTGGGCGACAACGCGAGCTGTGAAATGGAACATTCTGCAATTTGTGGTTCTCCAAACCTCTATAATGTTTCATTACCCGCGACGGAGAATGGTCTTTTCGTAAACAACTAAACTTGTTTTTCTCTTCTTTAACTCGTTCTTTTTTTTATATTCTTTTCTTCGAAAGTCAGTGAGCTTCTCGGCCATAAACAACGAATTAGAACAACAAAATATCCGCTCCTGCGAGCCAGGGTTTATGGGGTCCGAGTAGCGAGTTGAAAAGTCCCATCAACAGAAAAGTTTGTAAGAGCTTATTTTCTTCTTTCTTCTGTGGAAAAGAAGCCATGAATTATATTTTGTTGCCGGTTGATTTTCGAGAAAATACTACTAACTTAATAAATGTTGCAACAGTAAAGTTTTTTTTACGACTGTTGCCAAGTGTTTGTTATTGAGGAAAAAATCGGTTTTATGGAAGTCGTATCGTGTTTTTAGTATTCTCTGATGTACAGTCAACAAATTGCGAATAGTAGTTGCAATAAAAACAAACCATAAATTGCTTTTGTGGGGAGCAGTGTATTTATGCCATTAAATCAGAGATGCAAATACCTCTGAAGGACACAGGCCGCACGTATACTCAGTGTAACTTGACACGCGCCCCCACACATAAAAATAATCACAAGTTATCTACCGTTTATATATTTTTTACTAATATAGTTCGACCAACTATTTTTGGGAAACTAAGCATCAATTTAAAAGGACGACTCGATTATTTGTTGAAGGTTCTCGTCAGATATACGCTATGACAAGGTGGCCAACCCAAATGATCTTGCGGGCCACTTTGGAAATACATCTTAACTCCGCGGGCGGGATATAAAATTATATATCGCTCTATTAGATTTAGACCCACTATATAGGCATTTTTGAGCGAAAAATTGAAACATTATGAAGGTTTATTATTGCTTGTATTTAATTATTATTCTTAAATGAAACATAGTTAATATAATAATAACATTAAATACACATTGTAAAGAAATATATAACAGTAAAAAATATATAAATATAAACGAACTTAAAAAATGAAATCATGGAAAAAAGTTATTTTCACGGTATTTGTTTCCACTCTTGCAAAAAATCGATCTCAATTTGTATATTGGCACATAGTAATGGGTGTTGCAGGTTAGCGTCTGTTATACTTGTGCGTGTTTGTGTTGGGTCAATTTCATTTTTAGAAAAAAAAAAAAAACCCGATTCACGCAGGTTAAAAGTTAAATCAAAAGCGTTAACAACTTGAACTAAGAGTCTGGTTTTGCCCTGCTATCAACCAGATCAACTGTGCGTATCTAGGGATGGTCACTGCGTCAGTGAGGTGATCATAAGTTCGCAGAATATATTTAATTATTCTTGCGAACTTTAACTGTAAATTATGTCAAATAAAAATGCTGCCTCTTTCATATATTCGCAAGCATTAAAAATCAAAGTTTATTTTTTTCATATCAACCACCTATTTTTTGAATATAGGAATGCACACATAATGCATTTTTTTAATACATTGGTTTTTCTACTTTGGCCGTTGTAAAATAAATATATATTTTGTAAAGTATAATGATAAATTTCACGAATTTACAAAAATATTCAAAGGCGGCAGGCAGCGGGTTGGCATCCTGCTTTGTAAATTAATTTTTGAAAAGAAAAAGTTTAATATTAGTTCGAAATTTTTGCATATAATTTTCATATTATTTATTGCTGTATTTAAAATCTCAATTATTAAAATATAGTGCTATCTATATTATTTTACCCGGTATCACTTTATACTTCTATTATAAAAAATAAATAATGCAGCATAAAAACTTATTGATCATAATTTTTACGAAGCGCATTTTCGTTTTTAGTAAAAACAATTGTACTGAATATTGAAAAAACAAGAACAACAATAACAAAAAAACTCTTCAAGAGTTCCATCCATCAAAAAATCATAATTATGATGAAGGAATCACAGGTTAAAGTAGGGGTGGCCATATCCACCTAATCACACTTTTACAAAATATATTTATTTTATAATGGCCAAAGTAAGTGAGAAACGAATGGATTAATAAAATATGTTATGCGTGCATCCGTATATTCAAAAAATGAACTGTCGAAATTATGCGAAAAATTAACTTTGATTTTAAAATAATATTTTTGCGAATATACAATATATATTACCTGTTTTATTTATGAGTTTACAGTTATGAGTTCGCAGATGTTCACTGTTCACCGTTCCATGTTTCACTTTATGTGACCTCAGTGACGCAATGATCATCCCTAGATACGCACAGTTCATTATCTATGTTTACATGTTGGAATAAAAGCAAGAATAATAGTAAACACACACACACCAAAAAAAAAAAACTCCCTTATGTTTCAAAAAAATCCGTAGAGGGTCTAAATCTAATATGGGATATATAATTTTATATGCGGCCCGCGGAATTATGATGCATTTCCCAAAGTGGCCCCGCAAAATCACTTGGGTTGGCCACCTGATTTAAGGTTTGAGGAAGCACTTGACCACAGAAATTTGTTGAACTACGCGTTTGCTCGACGCACTTTGCAGTTCCCCGTCCCACAGAAAAAAGAAGACAGTTGCGTGGCAAATTGCGGTGACAGTTCACAATCTGGCGATCAGTAGGACACACCAGGGCGGGATCTGGTACTGTTCCAGGTCGTATCTCTACAAGGGCGATCTTAAAAAAGAACTCTTCTCACGGACATCGGGTGAGAATCTCCCAAGTGACGCTTTCCTACTTTTATTTTTGATTAACTCGGGGTTACATTAAATAATTTTTCTTTTTTTCGGCTCTGGCAGCGAGTCAAGTCGAGTTTTCGAAAGCACTTTCCTTCCCTTCTGGAAATGAATGGCTTTTTAATGAGTGTGTACAATGGTGGACGCATAAAATGGAAAAGGAAAAGGGTTTTATTTGTACGTCACCGTAACCTTCGCACTCGAAAATGAATTATGCTTTATATAAAAATGTTTATTCGTACATTGAAGTTTCTTTTGCGTTTTAATAACTAAAATTTTGGCGAGAACATCTAAAAAAATACAAATATGTTTGATAAAATTGGCCCATAAACATGAAAGAATAACTTTGGAAGATAATGATGAAAGGAAACTACTATGTCTTATTAAAATTATCAGTAATTATTTTTGCTTTGTGAAATATGTACCACCCAAGTGATTTTTCCAGCCAGGAAAGCAAATAGAATTCGTGAAGGGCAACTCAAAGATAGGGAATTAAAGAAGATCATCGATTGTTTGAGAAAGGAGACAAAGATGTGAATTCTGAAAGCTGGACCTATCGAGGTTATCTTATGAGTTAGGGAATTCTTTATCGTTATGCTCCTAAATCTGAAAGTAAAAAAGAACCTCATCTGGTAGTCCCCTGACATCAAAGAATCCTAATTTTACAAAAACACCATGATGCTCCTACGGGTTTGTTGTAAACTCTTGCACAATCCCAAGGATCAGAAGTTTTTTTCAATTAATAGTTTTCCTCATCCCGAGAGCCAAGATAGTAAAAATGGATATTCACAATTACAGTTATCGCAACAAAATGGGTTGAACTTTTTCTCTTTGTCTAATGTTACTGCTAGAGAACGGGCCATAGTGGGTGAAGTGCTTCTTCACTATGCAATGCCTAGACGAATCATAAGTGAAATGGAAGTCAATTTGTATTATTTGCGATGCAACGACTGTGTGTTTTCCTAAATATCCAACAATCCTCACACCAATATATCTCCCAGTGGGCTAACCCTGCATAACGAAAAAAAGCTTAAGCCACATCTTGCTATCTTTGTGAGAGATCAACATGATTGTTCACTAGAGAAGTTACCTTCTATCTGATTTGCTCTGAGTTCATTAAAATGTCAAACAATGAACCAAATAGTAGCTTTCTAAATTTTTTGAAGGAACTACGTACTATAGATGATATCAACAATGTAGTATAATTTATAATAATGATACCGTACCGTATCGTTGTGTAATTTATAAGAATACGTATACCGTAGTATACTTTATAACGGTAATTTCGTTCCCGAAATTACACCATATCTCAAAATCAAGAAGTTTTCAATGCAAAGACATGCTCAGACGTCAGTAGTGCTGTGAAAAAGGAAGAAGTCCTAAACTCATGTCTCGTTGTGTTGGGCCCTATGTCACATAATCCCCCTCTTACTATGAAATTGCAAGGTTAGACGACTCACAAGTGCCTATTGGTGTTTACCATGCTTCAGATCTAAAACAGTTTCACCAGACTTCTTCTGTATTCCTAATAAAACCACTTAGAAAACATGGTCGGCCTCCTACAAAAACTAGACAGATTATGTCTCCGACGATTTCTGGTGGTTCCGCCCTGAGACGTTCCAGGCCTAAACAGAGGGGAAGGATGTAGCTGTGCGTCCTGCCACCCATTGACAACAGCGCCCCTATGTGGTGTTCAGGAGAAGTGGTCTTTGGCCAACAGATTCTCACCTGGAGTAGAAGTATATTTCGCTCAATTCGAAGTATCCGAATTTCAGATTTTCAGCTTAGAAGGGGAGTCCTTCCATGAATCTATAATTATATGTCTTTAAATGTGTTGCACGTTGTATGTCTCTCATTGTATGTGTGTGGCATTTGCGCGTGTGTAAATAAAATTGTGAATTCTCCAATCTGGGCCTCAAATACCTCAACCCAATCTATCCAGTTACAATCTAGTCTCTCAACCTCCACACTACAATCTGCACCTGAACAGGGACCCGTACCCACCACTACAAAGTTTGTTTAGAACAGGTCATAATACACAAAACCACACAAAAAAACAACACAAAATTACTGCCACACAAAATTACTGTTATTATTTAATTAAAAATAAATAATTACAATTCTTTTATCATTCAAGTTAGAAGTATAGTTCAAAGTTATGGACCTATATTTTATGCGATTTTATCATTTTAAGTTCCATTGCGACGAAACTAATTGCGTATTTTTGTTTCCTTACCAGTTTATATCCTTTTAAGTTTTCATATCATTTAACTCACCAATAAAATATATTAAATCAAAGAGACATACCTTTCAAAACCTTTCACTAATTCATAATACCAAGAAACTAGATGGTTGGCGAGTTGGGTTTTGGAACAGCAGGAGACTTCAGTTCAGCTTGAATGAGAGCCTGAGAGCTCAATGAGCTTGAATAATGAACTCCGTGACGTGTAATTGACCTACATTTTTATGATACGCATTCATTATGCTTGAGAAAAGGGGAAAGGGTGTGAACCCCAGATATATCCCCCTTAGGAACAAATTGTTCCATATTGTGATGACACAAGAAGTGTGTATTTTAAAATATTCTCCATAGTAAAACCTGTGTAAAGCTTGATTTGATGATTGTTGTTGCCTCGAGGATAAATAGCTGCCCGTGCATAGGGGAAGTGAACGCCCGATAGTGTAAACATCCTGTTTGTGTGGGGTGAGCTAGTGAGAGAGAGAAAAAAGAATGTAAAGGCTCGTTCCCACAGAGGCGTGAGGCGTTGAAGCGTGACCAGTGTAAGTTTGGAGTCGAAATAAATGAGATGTGTGAGTTTGGTTTTGGAATTAAAAGAACGTGTTTTTATACAGTCTACTAGTGCTATGTGTTTTATTCCTAGACCATAACGATTGTGTTTAAATAGCGAATCACAGGTCCAAATATCCTAAAAAAATTTTGTTTATTTAAACTTACTTGAGATTTTTTTCACAGGTATTGGGTCTTCAGTAACAGGGGAAACATAATTTGAAATAAAACAACGTTTATTTAGCATGTTTTAAAAATAGAAAATATTACTGGTCAATTAGGTTATGCATCTTGAATGGATTTACTTTCAGATTTTACAAACATGATTTTAATTTAATATAATTTTTCTTAATGTTATAAACATAAGAAACCCGATAGAGTAACATTTCAATAAATGTTAAATTTGATATTTGTAGTAATTATCGAAAAGGATTTACATTACTTAAAAAACAGTTAGTAATGTCATTATATAATTATTAAATTTGATATTTGTAGTAATAATTGAAAAATTACTTAGAAACAGTTAGTAATATGATTGAGATTACTATATGATTAATAAACTTGATATTTGTAGTAATTATCGAAAAAGGATTTACATTACTTAAAAAACCGTTAGTAATGTCATTATATAATTATTAAATTTGATATTTGTAGTAATAATTGAAAAATTACTTAGAAACAGTTAGTAATATGACTGAGATTACTATATGATTAATAGATTTGATATTTGTAGTAAATATCGAAAAAAAAAATTTACATTACTTAAAAAACAGTTAGTAATGTCATTATATAATTATTAAATTTGATATTTGTAGTAATAATTGAAAAATTACTTAGAAACAGTTAGCAATATGATTGAGATTATTATATGATTAATAAATTTGATATTTGTAGTAATTATCGAAAAATGATTTGCATTACTTGAAAAACTGTTAGTAAATTTAACTGTTATTAAATTTGATATTTGTAGTAAATATTGAAAAATGATTTACATTACTTAAAAACTCTTAGTAATATGACTGAGATTATTAAATTTCATATTTGTAGTAATTATTGAAAATAGATTGATTTTTGGATAAATAATATTGATTTACATTACTTAAAAAAAAAGTTAGTAATTTGACTGATATTATGAAATGAACTACTGAAGAAACTAGAAGAATTGAAAATTAATATGTTTTAAATATTTGTTAAACATTTAAAAAACAACAAGATAGATAGCTGATAATATTCTTTACTTAAAATGTGGGTAATGACAATATAATCGAAAATTACACAACAATACAACAACATTATGGAGCAATATATTTCTACATCTGATTAGTTGAAAAAAATTTTGTGTATAATTTTTTTTTGTTTTGAAAAAATAAAAATAAATTATATAGAAATTAATTTACATAATTTTCGATTATATAGCATTGTATAAATACATCAGACACGTTTTTAAAAATAAATTTATTTCGGAATAATTATATAAAAAGATATTTTTACAAATTTGTAAGAAAAAGCACTTTTCTTCAGACAATTTTAAAACTAATTTTGATATTTCGAAAAGATATTCTATAAGAAAAGTTTTCCAATTCAATTTCTTTTTTTTTTATTCTGCTTTTCAAAATGAAATTTATTTCGAATAGCCGAATAACTATGCTTTATGAATAATTTTTTTTTTTACTGTATAAAGTATAATAGTTGTTCGGAAAATTTCAAAATTTCGAGATCCTAATTTTCATTTAATTATTTTTTTAAGCATAGGAGAAGAATACAGCTTGGAATATTAAATATTAAAGGTAAAACGTAAAGAAAATAATTTCTATGATGTGAGACTAAATGATTATGTAGAATTTTATTTATCTCTTCAATCGACTCAAAACGATGTCCCCGGAGTGGTCTTTTGAGTTTAAGGAATAGCCAGAAGTTGCACGGTGTGAATACGGTGGTAGTGGGACGAGATGGGTTTCATTTTTGGTGAAACAGTCACGAAGAATCAATGCAGCGTGAGATGACGCATTCAGTGTTTTGGTACCAATCGAGATTTAACGAGTTTGAGCCCAAAATGGAATGGACCGATCCTTTTGAAATTCCAACATCATCAGCAAGGCCTCTAATTGTAAATCGACGGTTTGCAAGCACCAAATATTTAATTTTTGGACGGTTGAGGTTGATACTCGACGAGAGGGCTCCTCATCTTCAACGCTTTCTGCAAACAAAATTGATTACAAGTTTTTTGCTCAATGAATTCAGACATTTCAAAAGTCGCCGGAATCAGTTTCAGCGTCTCACAAAGTGTAACTCAAACGCTAATGAATATTTTGGTGTCAAATTTCACACAGATGTCAAGGACAGTGCCAGCAACCTAAAAAAGGAAACAAAAATTGAAATTCCATAAGCCCCGGTAATTTTAAATTTATAATTGGTCTGTACTTTTTGGACGCAGTAGTAGTTAGGGAATTCATTTTAAGATTTTAGATTATTACTAGAAAGACCAAACAGATTTCTTCAGGCCTTTTTGCTTTAAATTAATTTGGAAATTGTTTAGTAATTTTATCACAAGGCGGTATGATATTCACAAATTTTAAGATGAAAGATTCATGTAAATTAATTTACAACCTCGAAAAACATTTCATTTCGTCAGATTTTATGTAATTTTCAAAATGTGATAAAATAAAATTTACTAAATAGTAGTGATTAATTAGTAATTATGAAAAAACATTCTAATACAGAAAATTTGCAATAATTTCATTTAATTATTGTTGAATGTCTGTCGGTTATAAAAAAAACATTTTTTCTAATTTCACGAATTTCGACAAATTATTTTCGTGCTATTTGTTATTGTTTTGTATAGTACGAAATTTTTTAGATACGTCTTTTATACAATTTTTTCCCCATACAATATTATATGGAAATTAGCAATACTTAAATTCATTGTTATATAAAATAATATAGTTAAAAAGTCAAAAAAAATATAAAAAAATGAAACAGGAAATCTAAAAATTCCATTAAATTGCAGTATTAAAATAAATAAATATCTCTCAGCATTGACTTGGAAAAAAACCATCTTAAATAAATGATTAACATTAATGGTAAAATCAATATTTTATAAAAAAACAAACATTAAAAACACATTTAAAGCATTATTTTCAAATTCTATTTTTTTACATTTACAAATTAAAATAAAAACAAATTGAACAAAAATATTAATCATTTAATGTAATTTTATTTTTTAAAAAAGAAAAAAAAAAATTCAAAAACTGAAACTATCATTTATATCAATTAAAGATTACAGTAAAAAATAATTATTAAAATATGTTTTATTTCAGCCCAAGTAAAAATTACACATCAAAAATCGCAAATAGAATTCAAAAGAGAAAATGTTTTTGACGTCAATTTTTTAAAAAGCTAATTTCAAACGAATTCGTTAAAAAAAGTTACATCATTTTGTAGTTTTATTCGGTTTAATTACATTTTTTTTCTTATCCATTTACTTATTAGTCCCATTTTATAACTTCGATTTATTTTAATTGAATTAAATATAAAACAAATAATATAACAAAATTTTTTTTGAAGTCAATTCCTACTTTTTTTCACTCTATTGCAGAAAATCTTTTATAAATAATTTTCATTCATTTTTTTTTTTTAAGTTTGTCTAGCGCCATCTATTGGTACATATATGCAACTTGAATCTAAAAAAAAAACTAAAATTAATTAATTAAATTTAATTACTGTATTAATAGAGAGTTTTTGCATACCGTATTTTTGGACGTCCGTTAGCTTTTTCTCCCTAGCGCGCATGCTCATAGGAAATTGCGCATGTATCTGTAATAATGTTTCCTAGGAGCATGCGCACTAGGGAGAAAAAGCTAACGGACGTCCAAAATACGGTATGCAAAAAACTCTCTAATATTTGAAAAAACTGTATTAACATCCAGTGTCATCCACTATTTTATGAACGATTGAAAATTTGAATAAGATATATATATATAGAAAGATTGTGAGCTAATAGAAGGAATTGAAAAAATAGCAAATTCTGAGTTTTAACAGCACTTTTTTTAAACGTTGGCAATCGTTCAGGTTTAAATTTATCAATAAGAAGTAGCAGACGATTTTTTTCTTATTGTTTAGAAAACCACAATGCCTCTCACTTTTTACACTCATATGAACAGAACTTCAGAGGTTTAAATCATTGTTAAAAGAAAACAACAATGCCTTTCACTTTCTACATTCTTATGCACAGTACTTCACAGGTTTAAATAATTGTTAAAAGAAACAAACAAATATCTTCACTATAAAGTATCTCTCTGAAGTGCTGTTGCCTTAATAGATCAGATTTCAGCCATTAAAAATAGAGGGCCGGAGGAAGGGAGGGGGGAGGAAAATGGTTTACTAGCATTTCGAACTTCTAAATGAATAAAATATATTGATTTAATACAAAATGTTTAAATTACCTAAGTAAGAAAAAATTGGACTACACTACACTATGTTTCCAAAGTTAAGGAAAATCAGAAAAATTGTGATTGCTAAATTTCTATTCATTGAAGTTTGATGAAATTTGGCAGAGGCATTAATCAAAAGTGCTGCACAAATTAAACAGAAGAGAAAAGAAATAGATGATATTTACGTATTAACTGCATGTCAGCAGTGGATCGCTCCCATTAACTTCAGACTGTATTAATATCGAAGATTTATCACTCATGTTAACAATTTCCTCCCTACAACATTCAAACATCTAGAATTATTTTTGCAACGAACATTTTTACATTTCAGATAGACTGGTAGAGAAGTCTAACAAAACTGTAGGTTTGTCCGGGATGCATCTATTGAAACAGGTGTAAACCCTGCAGAAATTGGGGTTTCGGTCGGGATGCATCTTTTGCAAGCGGCTAAATCCACATAAATAACCAATAGATTTATTCAGTATCTTTAGACGAACCCAAAATGCTCTGGCCTACCCACACACAACTCACGAAGGTAATTCTCCACCAACAAGCAACAGACGACACTTAGGTATTGACCAGCGGATGGATGTCTGCGGTGGATATCTCCTATTGACTTCAGACTGTACTTATATCAAAGATTTACAGCTAGTATTAACATTTTCCACCCTACATTCAAGCATTTTGAACTATTTCTGCAACAAACATTGTTACATTTCGGACATTTTCTGCTTGAAATAAAATTCACCAATGGCGTGAGCAATGGCAATGACAACGATCAATAGCTGGCATGCAGTTAATATATATATATATAAAACAATAGTTTTTATTTAGTATCTTTAGATGAACCTAAAATCCTCTGGCCTACCCATACACAACTCACGAAGGTAATCTCCAAAAAGCAATAAACGGCACTTACGTATTAACTAGCGGATGGGTGTCAGTATTAACATCGAATATGTACCTCTTTTATTAACATTTTCCGCCCTACAACATTCAAACATCTTGAATTATTTCTGCAACGAACATTTTTACATTTCAGAAATTATCTGCTTAAAAAAAATTCCCAATGGCAATGACAACGATCAATAGCTGGCATGCAGTTAATATATAAATAACCAATAGATTTATTTTATCTTTAGATGAACCCAAAATGCTCTGTCCTACGCAAACATAAATCACGAATGTAATTCTCCATGGTGGAGAATGGAGATGGTTGATGGAGAATTATTATTTAAGCATTAATTTCTTAGCATTAAATATTAGAACTTCACTAATCACTAACTTCACTTGCGGAGGAAAGAACAATTGAATCAGGAATATCGCATCTGCATACCTGAGTAATAAAGACTCTATTAGGATAAAATAGAGGCCTCACTCACGGAACCCAACAAATCTGTTTCTATAATGGATATAATTGGGGTAGTAACGGGCTCCCGGTTTCTGTTAGACCAATAAACTTCATGACTAGCTTTGCAATTTGGACTGATAAGTAAAGAGTACAGACTTGCATTACAAACAACATGCTTACGTGTCCAATTAAATCTACCACCGAAATACAGCACGTCTTAAGGCGCTTCCATGAGAGAACGGGACCAGCGAAAAGTTCTCGCAAACCAATTATAAATTTATCTCTCTGCAGGGGAAACTTTCGGAATGAGTCAACTGTCTCACTTTCTCTCCAACAAGAATCGGATTTTAATTTGGCTTTAAATATAACACCCTTCTTGGAGCTTTCTGCGTCTGGATAACGCTGGCTCTACAAGAGAAGATCTGAGATGGGTGAGGTCTTTGCAGTTAGTTGCTAATAGCCGTTATCTGCAACACTTCTAGCTTTAAGTATTAATTGGCTATACCTTTTAGAAGTCGAGGAAAAGAATTCCACAGCGTACGAATAGCAGAGGAGCTCACATGGCCATGTCTCCAATACAGTTAAAAGGCAGAAATTCCCTTTGGATGTCATATTCACAATACAGCAATACTTCTAAGTATACCATGAAATTTTTACGAAAATTTACTTACTTTTGACCAGTTAATTCTAATTTTTCTGAATTTTCATTTGTTATTGAAGGCTATTGTATAATAAAATAAAATAAAAGAATCACGTTTAACAATAAAATTTCCAAAAGGGATCAAATTAGTCTTACAATTAAACTTGTCGTTTACGTCAGGGTGGAATTTTTTGAGAAGTCAGTTCAACAATTAACAACAATAGATTTAATAACAAAAAATTATTAGTGTGATTTATCGATTCGAACTACTTTATTCATATATATTAAATGTTCTATTTACTATTATTTGAAATATGACAGTTAAGTTACATATTTCACATTGCAGTATTTACAGACGTTATTTACTATAGAACACAGATGATAGTTTTTTTTTTAAAATAGTTGGCGAGTTCCATATTTGTTGATACTAGCTAAGTTACAGAAAAACATGGAGAAAAAACGAAAAATAAGCTTGGTGTTCTTTGTGCCGTAAAGGCACATACTTAAAAAACGTTGTTTTTGTGAATGTTTTGAATTATGACAGTTGTCGACATTGTTGTTTGCTACTTGGTGTGACAAAATCCAACAGATCAAAAGCATAACATAAATTTCTTGTTCCACCTTCTCGGAAAATGGGGTGCGACAATAGATCTACCTCCCTTTGAACCAACACCCTGGTAACATCCTAGGCGGCTAAAAGATCTACTATTATCGGCCTGCAGCAACGTTCCAAGAGTGATCACCTTCGTATAGGCTGTATCTTATAATGGAATGCTGGTGGCCTGTACCAATCTAAGAAAATTGGGATTCAACATTCCCATGTCAGCTACGATGTTAAGACTTGCGGTGGCTATGACTGTTTGGAAAGACATCTAATCTTGGCATCTTTGATATCCCAAATTACCCGCTCTGTGGGAAAGACAAGATCATGTACAGACACCATAAAGTAGAATGCCCGGATTTGCGTGTGGACTCCGAGGTGTAAAGATATTGGAGTACAACTTTGCTGAGGAGACATTGACTTTTTCTCTTATGGTTTTCTTTTCTTTTGTGTGTTTTACACTGGTTTGATCTCGTAAGAATTTGTTTGTTTCTCTTGCCATTGGAAATAAAAAAAAAAAAAAATTCTCGGTACATGAAGGAGATTGTGCTAATTCTATAATTGAATAAACCCCTAAACAAACGGGAAACGATCATTCAAATCAGGTCTTATCTATACTCCATATCAAAATGCTTCTTAATTAAAACGACAAAGAAACAAAGTAAACATCTCAATATTTAAAACGGGCCAAATTTAGCCATACCATGGTAAGTATTGAAATTTTTAAAATGCCACCATGTTTGAAAATTTGCCTATAAAGTTAAATAATCGTTGTGAACGTTCATCGTAAGTTTATGTAGATCACCATTATAGTGTTTTGATGTTAAGCTCCTATTAAAAAATTGGAACACATTGCAAAATGTTAAATAAAAAAAGTAAAAGCTTGTAAGTATAACACTTATAGGCTTTTATTTTTGATTTCGTTTCAATTTTTTTATTTTTGATTAGTCTGAATCGTTTGATTGTTTTTCTAGTTAATCTAAGAACATTATTGCAGAATAAAACCAAACTTCTTTTTTGTATAGAGGGAAAATATTAGGTTTTTGGGATAAGAGGGTTTTTTTTGTATAGATAGAAGTTTCTTATAAAAAAGTTTCATTCAGGGGGTGTAGGAGATGAATAAAGTTTGGGAAGCACAGCTCAGAGATTATCAGATCTTGCTTTCCCAAATACATAAGCCAGGAATGCTCTTTCCAGAAAGATGGAGAAGGATTGCGAATAATTCCCAGTTCGTGGAGTGACGTCAGCAGACTTGTGCGTGACGTCAAAGGGAGGGAAGGGTTGAGGGCGGAGGGGGAGCGGGAAATTCTTCACATCATGAATAAATCAAAAGGGTGCTTTTAATTGTTGTTTGGACGTCAGGACGAATCGATTACGCCTAACCTGGTAACAAAGTTTTCTTGAAATCGTGTTGCTACCTAGTTGTTCCTAGCATAGTTTGTGGAAGAGGAAAGCACAGGAGGTGGTATATACATAGTGGTCTCCAATCGCCATTGAATTTCAGTGTTTCTACGTACTGACACCGCTAATGGATTAATAACTGTGTCCTCCTCCATTCTAGCCGCGGATGTTTCTACTGAGCCACAAATTGGAGATGCTTCCAATATTTTTGCAAAAATCTATGCAATTTTTTAAATTAATGCATTTTTAATTTTTTTGTATTCTTTTATTAATAACATTCAACGAAAAATAATTTAATAATTTATGCATATATAATATTAATGATATTTATTACATGTTTTTTTTTTAGAATGCCGGACTATGTGATCTAAATTATTCGCCATTAAAATAACAGACGTAGCAGATTCAACGTTACCAGGAGCCATGCTGCATTGTACCCTTTGCCCGCCCATCTACCACATCAATTAATTAAGTAACATCCCAAGGGACGGCATGTGAGGGTTTCGCATTCTCCTTCTCAAGCCCAATGGAATAATATTCCAACCTCCAGATTTAATGCGCTCTTTTTTTTTGCTTTCGTGCCTACCGAAATAAGTTTAAAAGTTGAGTGAGTTTTGTTGATCGGAACAGTAAATTTTCTATCATAAAGGTAAAATTGAATTAATTTGATGAGCTAAAAAATAATCTTATAAATTAAGACGTTAATCCAAACTCTACTAAATGCTTTCTGAATATCAAGAAAAACCTTTACCTGTACAATTCCTATTTTGAAAGCCATCTGTGATATATTCTGTTGTATGAAGCAACTGATGAATGTTGGATGAGTTTTTACGAAAACCGAATTTCTCAGGATTTAGAATGCTGTTTTCCGAGACGAAAGAATTTAATTTATTGCAAATAATAGATTTGGCAATTTTACTAAGAGAATAAAGCAGAGAAATAGGGCAATAATTTTCAGGATTAGAAGTGTTTTTGTCAAGTTCCAATATAGGAATGACGGCTACCGTTTTCCACGTAGAAGAAAAGTATTTAATATCTTATTGATGAGATTGTAAAAGGGACGGATAGTAATCAGAGGAAAGTGTTTCATCATCTTATTCGTTATAGCATCTAAACCAATAAGGACTTCCAGACAGCAAATTTTTTGTCACAGAAACGTTTATTAACTTGTTAGTTTATTAGCTTATAACATTCGCTTAACACTACTTGTTTATTAATTTGCTTGATAGGCGCGATTTTAACTTGCCCTTTATTGCACCAAGAGTTGACATAAAATAGGATTTAAACAAATTTTGCTGTAAATATTTGTGTGTAAATATTTTATTACATTTATCTAAAAATACACAATTTTTGAAATAGTCTAATATATATAACCGAGTTTTTCAATATTTTCTAATTTTTCCTAAAATTCACCCCCTGCATTGTTATTTAAAAGATAAGATCATAAGATTATTAAGAAGAGATCGGTGAAAGCAGGTTTTTAGCTATACACAAACTTCAAAATTTTGTATTGATGATGCAGTTTCAACCATGTAAACAAAAAGAATATCATTACTTTTTTAGACATTTCATACATTTTTATTCAAGAAAATTCTTAGAACATTTTAATCTTGAGGTATCGTATTCGAGGGCATTTTTAATTTTTCAAATGAAAGCAGTTTTCTTCAGGCTTATATAAATACAACTTTTAGGACCACATTAATTTATCAAAATATTACAATGTCAAAACCCAATTTTTAATCACTATGATTTCAAGAAACTGTGGATTCTGATTATAGTAATTCAATCAGAATATTTATTTTGATCAATTAACTCTAAATTCAATTAGAATATTTATGAATGCAAAGATCTATAATTTTCAATGGGAAATAAAGAAATAAAATTGAGTTCTTAAATATTTGATTTAGGAAGAGTGTTGATAATTTCTTCATAATATATTCATTGATAGTTCTAGAACTGTTATTGATATTGATGAACAACTATTTAGTTAACTGCTATTGAGACAGATGAAAAGATATTGATAGTTATAGAACTGTTATTGACATTGATGAACAGCTATTGATAGTTATAGAACTGATATTACGATTCTATAATTTTTCAAAACAAGGCTTCGCCATGTCAGATGTAGAAAAGGCAAGACTGCACTCCATGTTCAAACTTTATTGCAATGCTACAGAAAGCCCAATGGAGCGTCTTTCTACAGAAAGGGTGAAAGAGTGGTTCGTACTTGCGGGCATTGTTGGCACGGAGACGGGTATCACCAACAATGACGTGGAGGAGGTTTTCTCAAAAATCCTAAAAGGCAAAACGGATATGGAATATGGAGAGTTGAAGAACTGTGTTCATGAACTCGCCAAGGAAAGGCAATTAGATGCCAAAGGTCTTAAGGAAAAACTTTCCAACACTAGCCCACCAGCATATAATCAAGATTGAAAAACAAACTGACGGTGAAAATATTAAGCGAATAGTTTATGAATATGTATTATAAAACATTTAGTAAACATGTAATCTAATCTCGCCCTTGTGCGATTTTTGAAATTCGTCAAATTTGGCACATTAGTCTAGTATCTTCTTATTTTGAAGATCGCGGAAATTAGAAATAATAGTAGGAAAAAAAATTTACTTAAAAGGCTGTTAATTAAACTTGCCATTACTAAACGAGTATTTTGTAATCTATTAATTTAAAAATAAATTACTTGAGTCTTAGTTGATTTCTTGTGTTAGTTTCATCAGTAAAGTGCATTAAATTAAAAAAAAAATTCATTAAACAATTATGAATAGTAAAAATGCAATTTAACTCAAAACATTGGTGTGCTTTCAAAAATAGTTATTAGCTCATTGGCGATTATTCCGTTGGAAGTGCCAGCCAACTGGCGACCGTCAAGAAAGATGATAGGTCTTTTCAGACTTTTTACTTGATCGTTCGTTTTTTTTTTTTTTTTTTTTGTTGTTGTCGTATTAATTTTGTATGCATCTACTTTAAGTAAGTAATAATTCATAAATTAATTAGTATTAATTAACTAATTAATCAATTAATATTTGATCACCTAATGACTTAATTAATATTAATTAACTAATGAATTAATTAATATGAATAAATAATTAATTAAATAATCAGGCAGCTATATTGTGTATTTCTTAGAGGAGATTCGCGTTCTTTAACATACTCTCATTTTGTATGCACTTTATGATATATACTTGTATATTTATTTGCTGTAAAATAGTTGTTTACTTATTTAATGTTAATTAACTCTTTATTCAATTAATTTTAGTTACTTTTAAGTAATATGATGCATTTAATTATGCCAAGTGCGGTCTGTTTCTCGCCAAATGCGATCAAGTAATAAGTGGGCAAATGACCCATTGTCTTTCTTGGCGGTCGCCAATTGGCCGGCTCTTCTATAATAATCCCGTATTAACCAAATTCAAAATGCAGTAGTGTCGCTATTATTCGAGCCCCACATAACTGAGTTTCTGTTTTGAAAGAGTAACTGAATGAGAAAAAAAAATTTTACGACCCTTTTACCACTGTGACGAGACAAATTTTATAATTTCTCTTTCATCATCTTTTCCAGTATTAAGCAGCGTATGCTCGTTTGGAAAGAGGAATATAATCAAGGGAGCTTTTTCTTATCTTATCCACCTTTGAAGAGAATCGGTTCGGGCATTTAGTAAAGTGTTTTTAATCGTGAAATTCGCAAATGAACAGCCAACAATTATAGGTGATATGATTACTGAAATGTTTGAAAACCACAGACAGCAGAGTGGTGATGAAAACGATGTCCATTAGAAGAAAACGACGCATTCCAAAGGTCTAAGTTCGATTGAAAAATTATTGAATACATTAAGCAACAAGAAAAGGCTAAATTTGCAATTCTGATGGCATTTATACAATGGAATAAAGAAACGTTTATCATCCTACGAACAGAAAATATCAAGGTTTTTCTTAAATGAATAATTCCAAATTTCTTTTTTAAATCTTTTTTTTTTTTTTTTTTTTTTAAATCATTGGTAATATATGTTACGAATACATGTAGCACGATAAAAATTAAAAATTTTGTGCAAATTTATATTTTATTATGAAGATTTATTTAAATCCTATTTATCCGAAATGAGCTTGGTCCCTATTAACTTGGTTAATCGGGTCTCTGGATGTTATATATTTGGCGCACTTTATTCCCCCAAAAAAAAAAAAAAAAAAAAAAAAAATTCGTCACCATAGGCGTGGGTTAAATTACATTTCAAACTCATGAACTTACAATATATTTTATTGATACTAACCTTCTTAAACTAATTATTACTATGTTTTTTGTTCTAATGCAGTTGGCAAGCACTTAGACAATTGTCTTCAATGCCTTAAGGCAAACTCTGCGCCGACGTTACTCGTTCAGCACTACTCAGGAGGTGCGTGCAGCTTGAAGATAAGCTACGGACGCGGAATAACAATAACCTTGCAGCGCTATGCGATCCTGTTAGACTGGGGCCTACGGTTTAAAGTGGATTCCAAACTACTATAAACATCCATGGTACCGCCGGGACTCGAACCCGACATCTGTGGTACCGAGCGCCAGAGCGCTAACCACTCTGCCATTCTGGCCCAACTAATGATTATAAAAGAAGGTAATTTAATTACAGCCGGTCCTTTGCTTCATACCAAGAAGTACAAGTTATTACAGCAAGATTTCTTTAGCTCTGTTTGAATTCTATTTTAAGACCAGGATACTCTTTTAGAATGTTCATTGATTGGCAATACTTAAAAAATCTTTACAAAAAAAAAATGTCACTAACATGTTACTTCTAACAAAAAATTGCAAAAAAATGCTATATTATCATCTTATAGTTTTCTGAATTGGCCAAAAAACACAATATTTGTCACATGAAGTACTATTCGCAAAACTTGGTGACATTTTTTAGTCATACTCAAATTAATAATTGTTTATTATAACAAGTGACATAATTAATAAAATTTATAAGATTAAGTAATTAATCATTTAACATCATCTTATTATGAAGGGTTAGATTTTTGTTTAAACCTGCTCTCCTCTCGTTTGTTAGCAGACAATCTTGTTTGAAACGCTAAAGAAATGTTATAAACTAAGCGATTAATAATAACAATATCAAATTTGTATAAGGAGACAAAAGACATTAGCATGCAAATAGGGATAGGCATGCATGGTGTGGTAGACACTATCTTCTGAGAAATTGTTTTGGACTAAATGTCCACAATTGTGTGTTGTAAGCAAAGACCCCAGTTATTCCACCAATATGACTTTCTATGAGTGACACTTATACTTATTTATTGAACTTTTGTGATTCTTTTTTCATTAATTTTCGAAAACAATTCATTTTAAAGAGCACGGCAGGAAAGTAAGTTTTATATACTCTTATACCCAAAACAAGTATACATATACAACGACTGTAGATAATAATGTAAAAATATATATATATATATACACAGGGTGATTTTAATTAAGGTGACACTTTCAAAATACTTTAGAAAAAGAACCACTGGCCACAATGAGTTCAAATTTGGACTGAAGATACTTGAAGAAGGGAAACATGGTACGGTATTAAAAAAAGTTCCAATGTATATTAATAGATGGCGCTGTAAGCGGCATAAAAAGAAAGTGAATTCGGCTGCTAGTGATGTTTTGAATTGAAATTTCAACGTATTTGGCATGAGTTGCACATTATAACAAATGTAGTGTTCAATGTGCTTGATTGTTTCAGTATTTTGAAGGAAAAATGACTTCCAAGTCATTCAACAGTTACGACATTGTTAGTGGAAAGCCCATTCACCACGACAAGGTCATATCAAATTGAATGGGAAAAACCGTTGGAACTCTGGAATTTTTTCTCATGCCATACTTTTCTTTTCCAAGTATGTCCAGTTCAAATTTGAACTCATTTTGACGAGTGGTTCTTTTTTAACAGCATTTTGAAAGTGGGACTTTAATTAGAACCACCCTGTATATAAATATATATTTATATACAGGGTTATAACTTTAACAAACTTTATATATATATATATATAAAGTTAAATTGTAAATTTAAATATATAAATGAAGTGAAAGAAAAAAATATCTTTGAAATCTTACAAGTCGTATATTTATAACTTTGCACAAAAGTTGTGCTGAAGAAATTTTTTTGTTTTAAACCTCTGTTTAATAAACAATCTTTTTTCGAATGGGTATTTTTCTACTGATCTGTTTACGTAGATAATCGGGTGTATTTTCGAGCGTTTACAGTAAGATCTTAAATGGAGATGCAACTTTAAACTGTCGACATTGGAGCCAAGAGAGCGCCAAACATCAGCGGCTAATTGACAAGGAGGCAAACACCCGTGTCTTCCAAAATAAACCGACTCCCACCGCTAATGAGGTTGAAGACCCTATTTAGCCTCCTGCACCTCCCTGCAGACTACCGGCGTCCTCTGCAAGAAAGGAGACGACTCCGAGTAAACACCAGTTTTTTTACAAGCGATCTCTTCAAATGCTTATGGAGAGAGAGAAAGATATTGTTTATTTCGTGCTGTGAAATATTCTTCTACAAAAGGGAGTTTACGTAAACGAGTCGTTTGCCTTTGGTTTATTACGGTATTATTGTCTCGTGTTTACAGATTCTTGTGGAAACGGATGTTTTCGTAATCTCCTCTCGCAGTGTGTTGAACCGAGCTCCAGGTTGCTTATTGTGATATTCGAGTCGTGTCTTCTTGGTTAGGATAAAAATATGTATATATATTTTTTTTTGTTCCAACGCAGCTGGCAAACACTTAGACAATTGTCTTTGATGCCTTACGGCAAGCGCTGCACAGACGTTACTCAATTAGCACTACCCAGGAGGTGCGTGTAGCTTGAAGATAAGCCACGGAAGCGGAGTAACAATACCCCGGCAACTCTCTACTATCATGTTAGACCGGGACCTACGGTTTAAAGTGGATTCCGAAACCCTACAAACATGCATGGCACCGCCGGGACTCGAACCCGAAACCTGGCACTGAACCTGAACTGAAACCTGACACCTGGTACCGAACGCCATTCAGGCCCCAGGGTAAAAATATACTCTATGTTTTTTTCGTGCCAAAATTACATTACAGAAGAAAATTATTTAAACAATTACAATCTCATATGGGCCTGAATGGTCGAGTGTCTAGCACTCCTGCGCCACAGGTTTCGGGTTCGAGTCGTGGCGGTGCCATGTATGTTTGTAGGGGTTCGGAATTCACTTTAAGCCATAGGTCCTGTCTCATATGATTGTAAAGCTTCACAGAGCCATGTCAGATTTCTACCTACGGGAGCTCCGTTACAATAGAAGCTGCCACCTTTTCCCTTCAACCCTGAATCCACAATGGTTCGTGGGATTGGTCTCTGTGTCTACTATGTGGAATAAGAAACAAAAATATCATACAAAGACATTCAAGATCAAATTGATACTTTCTTTCTTTTCAAATTTAACACACGTGCAAAATCAATTTTTTTCAAAATCACTTTTGAACAAGTCACTCGCTGATGATGAACTCTTGACCAAGGAGTTAGGTTGAGAGATTAGCAAGAGAGACCGGCAAGAATGAACTGAAAATCATACCTAAAATCTGTACCGGGGAGGTGAACAATAATTCTGCAAATCTGTAGGATGACATCGATATACAATAAATCTGCAGGGTAAGGCCAGGAAATCTTTCCTTGGGATTCATAAGTATTGGTGGAGGGTACCAAACTAACAAATCTTTTGAGGAAAGGGTGTGGTAGAGTATCACAATGTGGGTAAAGAACAGATCTTTCGTAATAGGATATATGATAATCAAAGTGTGAGGGTCCAATATAAGAGACCCCCCCATCCTTCTAAAAGAACAAAATTTAGATACCTGTAAAGTACTCTACCAATAAAACATAATTCTCAAAATGCCAATTTTTCAATTTATTATAAACCTTCTAAATATGTTTGTAATTTACTTCTTACTTCTATAGGATATATATTAATGATATTTAAACTTTTCCCCGTAGAATAAAAATGAACATTCTCTTTTATGATTAATGAACATTCTCTTTTATGACTAAATATAGCAAACTTCCTACTATAGGGTGACCCAAAATTCACGGAAGAAGTAATGTTTTTAATTAAGGATACGAGAGCATTTGTTTTAGAAAACAATTTGTTATACTCACCCCCTTCCCCGAACACCAATCCTAAAAGTTTATTTTGAAGGGGAATCAGCTCTTTCATTATCAAGTATTTCAAACTATTAAGGATGCTTAGAAATTCAAATATCGCGTGAATTTTGGGACACCCTGTATATCTCCATATGAATAACATTAAAAATATTAACCTTGAGTATACTCGCATATCATGTTTCTATCGTTTCGAAATATATCATGTTAATTTGTGCGAGTATTAATTTTTAATTCTGATTAAAAACAAATGTTTTAAGCTACTTTGTATTGTGCTGAAGGAAACACGAATTCGCTTGTGATATCGCACATTCGTGATTATATCACGATTTCATATTGTTTACCACAAATTGGACTTGTAGCGACACCTATTGAAGGAAAATGGAATACAAATTGAACGATTTCTACTTTCACTGTTAAAAAGGGAATTTTCCCGTTAGAATGAAAACAGAACGTAGTTGGTATTACGTAGTTGGCGTTAGAAATTAAATAAAAGATGTTGTAAATGTGAAAATTGATTATCGTCTTTTATTTTGCCGTCTGGATTTTAATAACACTACGCAACCTTTACAAAGCCGCCACATACTTGGTGACCCGTGAATTGTTTGCAAACCGTGAATTATTTACAAAATGACTGAAACTAATGAATCAGCGAAAAAGATGAAGTAGCGCGGGTAAGTGTCAAAATACCTCCTTTTTGGACAGAAAAACCAGAAATATGGTTCTTTCAAGTTGAAGCACAGTTTTTAATTTGTGGAATAACAGCCGAGGATACAAAATTCAACTACTTAGTTTCGCAATTAGAACCGAAATTTGTTGAAAGTTTTGGGACATTATAAGTGATGATAATAGAACAAAATATACCGCTGCTAAAGAACGTTTGCTGAATACTTTTAAAGAAAGCAAAAATAAGCGTCTTCAGAGACTACTTACAGGACTTAATTTGGGAGATCTCAAACCCAGTCAACTTTTACAAAAAATGAGAAACCTGGCTACTGATGGAATTACTGACAAAGTGCTGACAACATTATTTCTACAAAAAATGCCTGATTACGTGAGGAATATTTTACTAGTTAGTGATGAAGAAATTGAGAAACTGGCATTAATGGCGGATCGTATTCTTGAAATGCAACCAAAACAAGAACTTTACTGCGTAAGCAGTGTTTCATCAGGATCAGATGCCATAACTGAGTTACGACAACAAATTGCATCTTTGGATAATAAACTTGCAAAACTGAGTGTCACAAGGAACTCTCGTTCCCAACCAAGAAATAGAGATCGATACTCTTCTTCTCATCGAAGTAAGTCTCGCAATCGCTATTATAATCCTTCTGGCAAATACTGTTATTACCATTTTCGTTTTCGAGAAAAATGTTTTCCAGATAAATGCAAAGTTCCATGTGCATGGAAAAATAATCCTTCGGAAAACCAGAATCAGCAACAAAATTAACGGCAGACTCTGCTGCTGAAAATACAAAACATTGCCGTCAAACATTGCCGAAAATACAAACATTGGCTCTTGAGTGTATATATGTATATATAGATTCACGATGACGATTTGTAGGTTGACGGAGCTCCTTGGTTTCTAGGTAACCGTTAGCTCTTTCTTTGCATATGAAAGGGAATGTTCGATAGCTCGGACACATAAATATAAACTCAAATAATCTTCGACGCAGACACGAAGAAAAGAATGGACTGTATAAATTCAATCTCCTTTATTTAGGCAGCCATCAAGCTCGAAGATGGACTGCCACACACAACATTTCTCGTTGGTTACACTTATTGAACTCTTTTACTTATGCAGCCATCAAGCTCGAAGATGCACTGCTCACACAACCTTTCTCTTTGGTTGCAGAAGTTCAACTCATTTCTTACATTCTTTCTCTCTCTCCCGTCAGCTCACCCCCTGCCAGACACCCCCACAGACAGGATGTTTTTCTGGACATAGGGCGTTGACCTCCCTAAGCAGGGGGACATGGGTTTCGACGTAACATACCGCCACCCATTGATATGTTTACTAAACATTCAATAATATACAATAAATCATTCTAACATATAAAATTAACAATTCTAAACATATAATAAGTCATTGAAAAAATGAATATATATATGTATACATTGTACTAAATTTAAACAAATTACAAACATAATACCATGAATATAAACAAAAGCACTCTAAAGGAAATTACTCTGGCATAGGCAAACACACACTTTCGATACTGGTCTCTTAAAAATTCCACTCTGGGTTTTTATATTAAGCACTCTGATTTTATTATCAACATCATAATAAATATCAATTATTCTGCCTAGAGACCATGTATAAGTAGGTAAATTATCATCAACCAATAGCACTAAATCACCAATGTTTACATTGTCTTTTTCAAAGACCCATTTATTTCTTTGTTGCAATTCACTTAAATAGCTACGGTGCCATTTTTTCCACACTAATTGAACTATTTTAGTTACCCTTTGCCACTCATTAAGATTATTATCTTTTAAATCAATTGAATTAGGCTCCAAAATAGCGTTCATTGATCGATTAATCAAAAAATGGGCTGGAGTTAAAACTTCGAAGTTATCACTATCAGTAGAAATTGGACTCAATGGTCTAGAATTCAAAATTGCTTCAGTTCGTATACACACAGTTAAAACTCCATAATTTAAACTAGCACCTTTAACTACTCTTCTAAAATGAAACTTAAATGATTTAATGGCCGCTTCCCAGAGACCACCAAAATTTGGGTTTGAGGGGGAATAAATTTCCATTCAATACCTTCTTCACATGAATATGAAGATAACTTAATCTCAGGATTAATAACTAACTCATGAAACTTTTGAATTTCTCTGTTCGCACCTACAAAATTCTTTGCATTATCAGAGTATAATTTAGCACATTTGCCTCTACGTGCAATAAATCTTTTTAAAGCAGCTATAAAGGATTCGGATGATAACTCAGAAACACTCTCGATATGTACTGCCTTAAATACAAAACAAACAAATAAACATACATACATTTTACACACATTCCTCTTTCTTTTTTTACCAATTTTAACCAAAAATGGTCCACAGAAATCTACTCCTTAAACATTAAATGGATAATTCCAGGTAACTCTATCTCTTGGTAAACTACCCATTAATTGTGTTGACACAATAGGTTTTACTTTAACAAATAACACATTTATGCACTATTTTTCTGCAAATAGATTTTCCACCTATAGGGCAGAATTTCTCACGTACATGACACAAAAAGAGCAGATAATACTACATGAAAATATTTTATATGGTAATAAGAAATTAACATCTCAGTAAATGCATGATTTTTAGGCAACATTATACGGTGTATTTTATCACAACTACATTCCGCATTACTCAAACGTCCACCTACTCTTAAGATTCCATCTAAATCTAAAAGGGGATTTAAAGATTTTAATTTACTCTTCGACATAAGTTTCTTATCTTTCAATAGACTTTTGAAAACTTTTCTTGTTGAATAGATTTTACTAGAAATATCTCAGCAATATTAATTTCTATCATGCATGAATAACTAAACAATAATAATATATATAAATTATCAATGTAAATAAATTATCAATTGAATAATTTAATTTAAATGACAAACATCTGGTATTTTTAAGAAATCTAAATATGTAACTTAAATACTTAAACTTTTATATAATTATTACTTAAACTCAATAACTAGTTCATGAAATTTCAGTCACTTGTTTCATAAACAATTTGTTCTCACCAACACTGGATCACTCAGTTCAGAAAAGTTCTCGTCCTGTTTATCAAGGATCTGGATCGGTTGATCAGGATACTTTTCTCCAGCCAGGAACTCTGGTCTCACCTAATGTGGTATCAGTGGAAATCAGATGACAATCGATGAATTGTAGCAACTCTGATGAGCACGAAAGTCTTTTAATCACTTGATTTCGAATCACTGCAATGAACTACTTAGATGTCTTAAGCTTCAAGGCACATTCACAAAAGTAGTTGATGAATTCTCAAAATTAAACGTTGAAGACCATTGAAGCATATTAAACATCAACTATAACAGATGTTATACTCTCACACGAACAGTTGAGGTTCGGCAATGGCATTTGTTGTTCAGGGCATATTCCCTTACCAGCCACCTCTGTTTCTTCGACGGCCCCATAGTTGAACGGCTCCTGTAGCTTGAACTGTAGACTCCACCACCTCCAAATGATGGTTTACCATATCTGCATCCTCTATTTCCTCCATAACGGAAACCATCTCCTCTGACTCCACGGTATTCTCCTCCTTCACAGTCTCCTCGTTTATCTCCACTGGAATAGCCACCATCTTTACTGCTACGGACTTCTCCATCACCTCGGAATGGGTCCACTCTTATCTTTGAACCATTGGTGGTAGCTCCATTCATGGTCTTTGAGGAACAATCAAATACTCGTAATTTTCAGGCCGGTAAACGCCATGATGAGTTGCATGAGTAGCATCTGGTACTTTTTCCTCAATTATTTTCTCGCATGTAGAATTTTCACTATTACCTATTAATTCCAATTTCTCAAACCCTTCTACTGGCCAAATTTTTCTCAATGGAAAATCAACCTTATCTGTGGATAGTCCACAACGTTCTCTATTTACATTTCCTGTGGTGCTGCACCCAGACACCATAAAGCCGAACACGGTATTCTGAAGAATAAGATTTGAATTTTCCATATCACTCTCCTCAACATCATTTTCTTTCACAGAAGTACGTGGTTGATTAGAAATCATAGGCTTTACAGGTAATGCAGGCTTAGAAGAAACTACAGGTTTTACACTGCGAGACTCAATAGATTTAGGTTTCTCTTTACTTGCTTCTAATACAGATGATGTTGTTGAAGGAATATGAGATGTTTCGAGTTTGGTGGCGAGAAGTGTTGCTGTTTGAATCACTTGATTTCTTGATTCGTTCAAATTCTCTTTTGTACTGACTTTGTTAGAAACACCTTTTTCTGGAACATTATCAGTTTTTGCACTGTTTTGCTGTGCAGAAGTATTTGACGCAAAATAACTTGAATTATAAACATTGGAAAATGGTCGGGGAGTAAGATTACACACGTCTGATGTTGGCTTCACAACTGATAATGACGTAACATTTTCCTTATTAGAAGTTGAAGAATCTAAACTATTGGACCATGACTCATCTTCAGTTGAGGAAGACAAAGAGTCATCACTCACTCCTTTATTATAGCTAATGTGGGAAGTTTTAGCTGAATTCCTTTTCCATTTCTCAAGTTCCAACTCTCTTTTCAAGTTTGGCCAACTCGAATTTTCTTTCTCAAATTCTAATTTAATTTCACTTTCTCGTTTGTCCCTCTCGAATTTTTCTTTCTTTTCCTCCTTTCTTCTAAAACATCATCCACAAGATTGCGCACTATTTCAATCCTGCTTCTATAGACATGACTGGATTTGATTAGGTTAATCAAATCTATTTTTCTAGCATTGACTGGAATGGTTAAGCCCATCTCTTCCGCTACCTCTTTTAGCTCATCCTTCTTTAGATTTAAAGAAGCAGACATTGTTTAATCACTTAAATTCACTAGCCAATGCACTGCAGAACTTAACAGACCTTTCAAACTAAACACTCTAATTCAACACCTTAATTAACCTAAATTAACACAACAAACGAATGCAACTAACACATTAGAATTATTAAACTTCACCTACCGAACTCATGGTAGAATACAGCCAACGATTCGTGGAAATCCAATGGATCACTCTATCTCAATGCTTAACTAATCCGTCTCCGGGAGACTGGACCAAAATGTTCGATAGCTCGGACACATAAATATAAACTCAAATAATCTTCGACACAGACACGAAGAAAAAAGAAAGGACTGTATAAATTCAATCTCCTTTATTTAGGCAGCCATCAAGCTCGAAGATGCACTGCTCACACAACCTTTCTCTTTGGTTGCAGAAGTTCAACTCATTTCTTACATTCTTTCTCTCTCTCCCGTCAGCTCACCCCCTGCCAGACACCCCCACAGACAGGATGTTTTTCTGGGCATAGGGCGTTGACCTCCCTAAGCAGGGGGACATGGGGTTTCTACGTAACAGGGAAGTTACTTTAGCTTTAAGCCCATTACATTGAAAATAAAAATTATATATTAACAAATATAATATACTAATATATGCGCACACCGTGAAGATACAATGAATTGAATATACACAGCCCACGGTGTTCTGAAATCTTTGCATCCCTCAGGCATTATAATTTCTCACATATCTTGCACTCGGTTCAATTCATGCATTGAAATGAAAACATTTTACACGTTCAAAGAATACACAAACGATACTGGTTCAACTACGGCGCACAAATTTCGTTGATGTTTCACTATGTGAAGATCCCCGTGAAAAATTCTATCAAATAAATTTTTGTAAATTTATATTTAATTTTGTACTTTTCCGAAGTCTACTTGAATCTTTTATTGAAGTAAATTTGCCTTGGCGGTTACTCAAAAATTTTATCGGAAAGTAATTTTTCCAAAATTTAATTTATTCAGATATCCAGATAGTTAAAAAAAAATCATAATGTCAAGACGAACGGAGAATGGATTTTAAAAGTAGTTAGTTATATTAATGGGCACTTTTAAAAATTGATAAGATTGAAAAACATAATTGATAAGTTTTTAAAAAGATTTTATCGATTTTGATGAAAGATTAAAGCATTAAATATGATGTAGCTTTAGCTTATTAAAATAGTAAACATTTAACTATCAGAAAAATAATTTATTCAATGTTACATTTTTTATGATGAGATCTTTCGTCATGAATGTGCTTGTCTAGATGTAGGATCATTATCTCAATACCATTGTGTCTAAATAATTCATTGTTATATACGATAATCTGGTGGTACTCCAAGGCTAAATTGAATTACTCATCTATCAATTGCAGAAGTAACATTAAAAAACTGAAATTGAATGGTTCACTTTTTAAGCGTCGTTTTATATTATGGTGAAATCGAATTAATGAATAAATCAAAGATAGAAAAATTGCTTTCGTAGCTACATGTGAAAAAGAGTTGATTTCATTATGCTTGATTTGATATAGTCGGGTATTAAAAAAAAAATGAATGCTAGTGTTGGTATTTAAGTAGTTAATAGAACAATACCCTTTAGAACAAATGATACTTTTGTTTTGCCACCTTATTTAGCCATTTGTACCTGGATACCTTGTTTACTTCATTTACAAATGCGCCTAATATGAAGAAAATAAGAACCACAATCTTCATATAAGTTACAAGAATCCTAACTTTATGTCAAAAGCATTAAATATCCCGAATTCTTCTATGAAAAGGTTTTTTCTATGTCATGATGCCATTCAAAGCTGAATCTTTCAAAAATTTTAAACTTTTCATTCAAAATTTATCTAAAAAATTTCGTATTTAAAGATTATTTTTATTAAGGAGATTTATTGTTTTGTTTCAATAAATTAAAAGCTTATAAAGCTTTTTAATTATCTTTTTAACTAAAAAAATTATTAAAAACTACTTACATATATCACCTTTAACAAAATGCTATAAATGTCAATTGCAATGAATTATGGATGGTCTGAAGATAAATTTAAGGCCGCAGCTATTTTTTTCATATATTACCTTTCCATACTTTTTAATCGATGGTTGAGTTGATTTTTTACTACGAATCGATTACTTGTTAGGGGTGCTGGTTAGATATACACAACGCAAAGTAAGTTTTATTAAAAACTACTAGTAACATATATCACCTCCTTAACAAAATGCTGACCTCAATTTTTCTCAAAATGTCAATTATCAGCAATGAATAAAGATAATGGATGGTCTGAAGATAAAGATTACCTAAGAGGCCGAAGCTATTTTCTGATTTCATCCAAGGATAATATAACTCAACCATGGATTGTATGGAAAGGTAGAGTCTTTTGTTTTCACTTTTTTCAGAGAGTTTAAAACGAACTGCAGCTAATTTTATCGAATAATCCTTTAATTTAAGCTTGAATGTGGTATCATCAGGCTATGAATGTGACAAATAGTAAATTCAAAAAAAATCATAAACATTTAATAAAATTTTTTTGAAATTTAATACTTAAATTAGAAAATATTGAAACTGCATTAAAAATATAATTTTTATTTGATTTTTATTATAGTTTCATAATTAATCTACCATTTGCTTATTAATATTGAAAGTAAACACATTGGACAAGAGCAATTTTATACGTATGACGCTGTACTGTGTAGGGGTATAGTGTTTTAAAATGTTTCATTAACTTATACAAGATCATCGGAAAAGTTTGGGTAGATTAATTTGGATATCCTCACCTAATTTGCGTATGGCACGAGAGAAAACTTGCATTGATAGTCTACAGGCAGCCTGACTATCGCAACACGCTGAAACATGGTGTTATAGTGTTTTAAATGCTGTTGTAGACAAAATGGGACAATCGCCATCGAATCTTCTCGTTACTGAGAGTAATGACTGTCAGGAATCAAGGCGTTACGCTATTTTAGAACTATTCAATCATTGATGATAGCTTTGAACATTTTACAGACTTGAATAGTTGTGAAAAAATGACATGTTATTATCACTTAAAAAGAAAATTATCACAATTAACTCTATTATCCAAACTATCGTTGTATATTGCCAAAAATGTTGCAACCTTGCCGTTGTATATTGTCTAAAATGATGCAACCACTGAACGATGATAGAGTGATGAGAACACTTAAAACAAAACAAATAACTGAAATCTGCTCGGTAAATTTCAACTTATCATGCGTGAACATTCGAGAACGGATGAATAAACTCAGGAATATAACAATGTTTAATAATGCAAGAGATATATGAAGCAATTAATTGGAATACTACCAGAATGGCCAAATTCAATAGCCACATGAATATAACAATGTTTAATAGATCAAGAACTTCATGAAGAATGAATTGTTCAAGAATCTCTAATAAAATATACAAAATTAAGATAAATGTCGTCGTAAATGAAGTATTCCAAATTCTACAAGAAACGTTATCCATACAATACCCAAAAGAATATATCAAAGTTTGAAAATTCTAATCGTAAATGAAGAATGAAGTATTCCAAATTCTACAAGAAACATTATTATATACAATACCCAAAAGAATGTATCAAAGTTTGTAAATTCAGGCATAAAGGAAGAATGAGTATTCCAAATACAACAAGATGCACTATACAGCTCCATAAGCACAGGAAAATGCCAAAAGTGATAAATGTGAAACTTCAAGAAGAAGGAATTGATCAACGTACTATAAGTACTTATAATTATTAGATATACAAATGTGCTTCAAAACTATACTACAAACAAAAGCCAAATTCTCCAGAAAATTCCTTAAAGACTAACGTTATTCATAAAGCATTTCAAGAGTTAAGAGGACCAAAGTACCATTTTCCGTCAAAATTTGAAGGAGTTTTATTTGCTTGGCCCTCATTTTCGAATAACATCGCTGACCCTTAACCAGGACAATATCATGTTCACACATGATAGTAAATAAATAAAAATAAACTTCAGCAAACCCAAAAGAGTAAAATAAACTCGAAAATTAAATAAATAATAATATAAAGTTTCAAATATGCACAAAAGCGCAGATAATAAATAATCTGCAAAAAATTCTGATCTATGTTCAACAGAATTCCAATATTCCACGGTTAAACACATTTTGGGCGACAACGCGAGCTGTGAAATGGAACATTCTGCAATTTGTGGTTCTCCAAACTTCTATAATGTTTCATTACCCGCGACGGCGAATGGTCTTTCGTAAACAACTAAACTTGTTTTCTCTGCTTTAACTCGTTCTTTTTTATATTCTTTTCTTCGAAAGTCAGTGAGCTTCTCGGCCATAAACAACGGATTAGAACAACAAAATATCCGCTCCTGCGAACTCGGGTTTTATGGGGTCCGAGCAGCGAGTTGAAAAGTCCCATCAACAGAAAAGTTTGTAAGAGCTTATTTTCTTCTTTCTTTTGTGGAAAAAGAAGCCATGAATTATATTTTGTTGCCGGTTGATTTTCGAGAAAATACTACTAACTTAATAAATGTTGCAACAGTAAAGTTTTTTTTTACGACTGTTGCCAAGTGTTTGTTATTGAGAAAATCGGTTTTATGGAAGTCGTATCGTGTTTTTAGTATTCTCTGATGTACAGTCAGCAAATTGCGAATAGTAGTTGCAATAAAAACAAACCATAAATTGCTTTTTGTGGGAGCGGTGTATTTATGCCATTAAATCAGAGATGCAAATACCTCTGAAGGACACAGGCCGCACGTGTACTCAGTGTAACTTGACACCGCGCCCCCACACATAAAAATAATCACAAGTTATCTACCGTTTATATATTTTTACTAATATAGTTCGACCAACTATTTTTTGGGAAACTAAACATCAATTTAAAAGGACGACTCGATTATTTGTTGAAGGTTCTCGTCAAATATACGCTATGACAAAGGTGGCAACCCAAATGATCTTGCGGCCACTTTCGCCAATACATCCTAACTCCGCGGACAGCATATAAAATTTTATATCACTCTATTAGATTTAGACAAACTATAGGCATTTTTTGGAGCGAAAAATTGAAACATTATGAGTTTATTATTGTGTTTAACTATTATTCTTAAATGAAACATAGTTAATATAATAATAACGATACTAAATGCACATTGTAAAGAAATATATAACATTAAAAAATATATAAATATAAACGAACTTAAAAAAATGAAATCATTGAAAAATAGTTATTTTACTAGTGCGGTATTTGTTTCTCCACTCTTTCACTTAGCTGTTGCAAATCGATCTCAATTTGGATATTGGCACATAGTAATGGGTGTTGCAGGTTAGCGTCTGTTATGTTTGTGCGTGTTTTGTGTTGGGTCAATTTAATTTTAGCGAAAAAAAACGATTCGCAGGTGTAAGTTGAATCAGAAGCGTTAACAACTTCAACTAAGAGTCTGGTTTGCCCTGCTATCAGCAATAAAATGGGCTTATCTAGGGATGGTCACTGCGTCACTGAGGTTACTTAAAGTGAAACGTAGAACCTATTATATTAGATGTTCCAAGATGCGTGAGCATCATGTGTTCGCAGAATATAATTTAATTATTCTGCGAACTCAAAAATGGAACAGTCAATATCTTTCTTATATTCGTAATAATATTATTTTAAAATCAAAGTTAATTTTTCTCATAATTACGACAGAATTTTTGAATGTATGGATGCACACATAATGCATTTTTTAATACATTGGTTTTCACTACTTTGGCCGTTGTAAAATAAATATATATTTTGTAAAAGTATGATAAATTTCACGGGCCAGAAAAATATTCAAGGCGGGCAGCGGGTTGGCCACCCCTGCGCTTTGTAAATTAATTTTGAAAAAAGAAAAAAAGTTTAATATTGATTTCGAAATTTTTTTCATATAATTTTCATATTGTTGTTATGTTATTTAAAATCTCAATTATTAAAAAGTTGTAGTTTAAAATCCCTCCAAAAATATATTTTTTCCCAAACATACCTCTCCTATGAATCCGTCCAGTTCAACTAGACCGCTTGCGAATTTTCCACAAATGGATGGTCAAAATACAGTTGAATTGTGAGTTTTTCCTGGGCTCGTCTGAAAGGAAGTCAAATAATAAAAATAAAAGATACAGCAATATTTTAAAGATTAGAAAGTTGAAAAATAGGTGTTTTTATTAATATTTTTAAGCAAAACTTCTGCATTATGTAAAAAAAAAAAATATAGTAATAAAAGACTGAAATCCTTTCCAAAATTTTATTTTATCATTTGTGAAGATACTTTTTGCTGGACGAATACACATGGGAGTACACCAATGTTCAACAACTCAAGAAATGTGTGAAGAATGGGAGTTCTGCACTTTAGGGTTCCGCTTGTATATTTGGTAATTTTTTTGCCCTTGCGGTTTTGTCAACAAATGGCAGCTGATGTTGTAAAATACAGTGGCTTTGATGATTTCATTTGGCACGGAAAAGAGACTTCGCGAATTCGTAATCCTAAAGTGCAGAACATCCATAAGAACTATCCAATTCAATAGGGAAATAATAAAATAAAGTTTAATAACTCTAGAACTTTATGAAGAAGCAATTGTCCAATTACTACAAGAAGCACTACTCAATTCAGACAAAGAAATCTGTTAAGTGATAGTCAAATTTAGGTTTATAAGCATAAACTAACTCTCAGTCACTGTTTTGTGGATATTGAAGCAATAATTCAGACTAATTCAGCAATAATTCAGCAATAATTAATAGTCAGACAATTCAAAATGAACTACAGAGCACGTGACTTGACATGGGTCCATCGTTATATTTAGCAACGCATATTTCATGCCAGTTTTAAACCACGCATGAATAAAACCTCTTGAAAATCAGTGTTTATTTCACATAAAATTTTTAAAAATGAAAGTTTCTCGTGTTGCACGAGGAAATTAATTATTCTTACTTATACTTTTATTTTATAGCTTTGCTTCTTTTGGAGGAATCATGGATTTTTATATCTTCACATTTCTGGAGACGCCATGGACCTCTAACCAGGACAACATCCTGTTCACACATGATAATAAATAAATTAAAAATTTCAGGCAACCAGTTGTGGATACACATTATTTTCAGTTTTTACACTCATAGAATCTGTATTGAACGCGTATAACTAATGTAAAAACATAAGGAATGTTTATCACCAAATTTTAACTTCTCTTTATACTGGTTCTAGAAGAATATTGAAAATACCAGGGTTTTAAATCCGGGACGAAAGTACCAGGACGTGAAAATCTATTGAAATAGCTCATAAAGAAGCATACTCACAGAAGCATGTATGCTCATAAACTTTTCATACAACTGAGGGAATTAAGATGCTGAAATCAAAGTAAATAAGAGAAATATCCAAATTTTAAAATATCATAGGATCTTAAGCAGAACATATCCTACATTGGTACAAAAATGTGAAAAGCGCCGGGGTTGAAAACTGTGATTTATAGGACAAACAAATTTTCCAATTTTATACATACTTTCCATATACTTTATTATTTAAAATATATATGAATAATAATGTTACGATACATAAATATTTTATAGTAAATAAGATGTTTTATCGAATGTATAAACTGAAAAATTTGTTTGTCCTTCTTATAAATTCACAGTTTCAACCTAGCGCTTTCACATTGTACATACTAATAATATTCTCTATAAGACATGTTGTATTTATCAACACATAAAAATATAATTTAATAAAAAGTAAATAAATGTTTTAAAGCGACATTACATTAGTTGAATAAGTGTGTTAATTTTCTTGTAAGAATTTTGTAGTAATGAGACACAAAAGTGATTAGCCAGAATTTGTCTATCGAATTTTTGATAGTC
>BPLR01019836.1:0-50969 GCA_021605095.1 Caerostris extrusa
AAATGGCATTTGAAGATTTGTATCGTCCTCCTAGAAGGCATGTTGAGGACGTGTCAGCTTATGAATTTATTGCACGTAGCGGATCGGCCATGGATACATTCCCTGTCTAAAGTATACCTGGCATAGACGTGAATGATTTCGATTCATCCACTTTTCGGGTTTGTACCCATCTTTCCTAATTCGGAATTTCCCAATTAATTAAGTTTTTCATTATTATTCAAAAGCAACTATTTTGAAATCGTTTGTATAGTTGTGATAATTTTCAAATGGTTTTGTCCTTTTCATTACTTTTTTAACACACTTAAAGTAATGAAAGCGTGTTAAAAAGTTAAGTTTCCTTTCCAGGCTGCCCAGGTCCTTGATTGCCTCATTGACTGATTGTCATGTTGTTATGGTTATCAAGAGTGTTAAAGAATTTATTGGAAATATGTTTAAGAAGATCAAGTTAAGGAGGAATGTTAATAGCTTTAATAAGATCAAATTATGCATAAACCATTTAGCAGAGATTATTTGGGATAGTAATGCTTTGTAAAGATTCAATAATTTTAAGGTTAAATTTAGCCGCATATGACCAAATCGCAAGTGCAGGTTAAGATAGGACGAAGAATGACATTATATAACTGAAGTTTATTATCACTGGTCATAGTTGAATTTCTGTTAATAAGAAGATACCAATTTATGGAAAATAGCACGAAATTTTATTTTAGCATGCGAGAAATATTGTTTCCATGTTAAATGGTGATCCAGAATAACACAATTGAAATTCCTTCCTCCAATTCCTTGGAGTACATAACAATTTAGTTTGTGTACCCAAGGAATCATCATTGTTTATTTTGATCACATGTTTCTTAAGTTTGTTACCACTAGAAAAAAAGTGGCTTCATTTTGTCAACATTTAACTAAAAATTTCCAATTGTTATACTATTGTTGAGAACTGTAAGATGATTAAATAAAGATGATAGCTTAGAATTTAGTATTTACATAACATAATTATGTTACAAAAATATTGCAGATATGTATCATTACAGCTACAAGACCTGTAAGTATCACTTGAAAAAGGATGCAATATTTTATCATATTAGAACAATTTTATACCTCACAAGTGCATAATACCATCAAGATACCATATATATCTCGTCTGCGCAATTTATAGGTTATACATTACAGTAAATATTATTGTTAATAATACTGCAATAGAAAAATTGATTAGGTTTTAATTTTATTTTCAACAAAAAGATTTCAAAGTTGGAAAGCTATCAGTATTTGCATCCACATTTTAATCAATTTTTTATTTCTTTTACTATTAAATAAATAGCTTTTTATACTACTTATTTATATTTATATTCAGATATTGAACAAATTGTTATATTTATCATTAAATAGTTGAAATATTTGCACCTCAAACTAAAGAATAAATCCTTAGTCATCCAAAATCCTGGAGAACTAGCTTTACATTCCAATAAGTAAAATCGAGACCGCATTACCTGGTTTGGTAAATTAAAGTATTATATATGTCTTTAAGAAAGATTTTTGTTATGGAATGAATAAACCTTAGTCATCCAAACTTGGAGAACTAGCTTCAAATTCCAATAAGTAAATGGAGACAGATTTACCAGGATTTTGCTTGGTATGAAAGTATTATGGGTGTATTATATGCGCTGCCTAGAACGAATTTTTAGATGGAGAGGGAATGATATAACCTGACTAAATAAACTTTACTTCATACCTGAGGACTAGCTTGTAAATTCCATTTTGGCAATTCTAGACAATATTGGCCCAGATTTGGTGGTATAAGATTATTATATGAGAGTAGGTATTGCAATATCGGGCCAAAAGTTCAATACCGGTATTCGGTATTTTTTTCTTTAATACCGGGATACCGGTTTTGATACCGGTAGTAGAAATTTTAGAAAAAAAGAAAAACACAGCTTTTTTTGTTTTATTAGAGAATGTAAATATCACAAAAAGCACTCGAAATGGCAAACCATCTAATGCTGTCATTTTACTTATAATTTCATCCAAATTATCTTTTTTTTTTTCACAATAATCTAAAATCCCTGATAGCTTGGGCTTAGAAACTGTGCTTAAGTGTGTATTCATCGCAATTAGATTCTTTCCCTTTAACAAATTTGTATCATGTTTTCTGTTTTTAAATGTGCATGGAGTCCCCTTTGTACGCCATTCACTTTTAATAATTTTTGAACATTTCTTGCATTGTGCCATCATATTCTTTTCATTATATTAATAATGAAACCAAACCGAAGTATTATCAACTGATTTTTTTTATGTTCTTTAAAGTTATTCTTATTCATTATTATGGGATATTATTTACGAGTATATATATATGATAAATAGGAAAAATATTTTGAACTCTAAAGTATGATATGCAAATACAATGTGAATAACAAACTCACTCATTTAAAAATATCGAAATATTACACACTTTCTTCACAACTACAACCTTATTATTTTCGCAGATAAGAATTGAATAAGAATGCACAGATAAGAATAAGAATTTCACAGATAAAAATTTAAATTTGTAGTAAATACCGAATAAACGGTATTTAAACTTGTGAATACCGGTATTACAAAAATTGTACAATGCCTCAAAATACCGGTATTCGGTAAAGATTTAAGTACCGGTAAAGATTTTTTTGAAGGAGATGAGTCATGTAACTCGAGTTTATAAACCTTTTAGTCTTTCAAACTTGGAGAACTAGCTTTAAATTCCCACCAAGTAAATCGAGACACACATTACCCAGATTTTAATTTGGTGTAAAAAGTACTATATATGAGTGTATTACACATGTCGTGCAGGAAGATTTTGTTGAAGGAGATGAGGGATATAATCATGAATAAACCTTAGTTTTCCAAACTTAGAGAACTAGCTTTTAAATTCCAATAAGTAATCGAGACAGAGTTACCCATGATTTTGTTTGATATAAAAGTATTAAATGATAGTATTATATCTGTCGTCCAGAAAGATTTTGTTAACGGAGATAGTGAATATAATCATGGTGGGAATAAGCCTTAGTCTTCCAAATTTGATAGCTGGCTTCAAATTCCAATAAGTAAATCGAAACAGAATTATCCATGTTTTTGTTTGGTATAAAAGTATTAAATGATAGTATTTATATGTCTCGTCCAGAAAGATTTTGTGAATTAGATAAATTATATAATCTGAGTGAATAAACTTTTTAATCTTCCGAACTTGAGAGCTAGCTTCATATTCCAAGAAGTAAATCGAGAAAGAATTCACCCATGTTTTTGATGATGATAAAAACATTATGAGAGTATTATATCTGTCGTGCAGAAAGAGTTTTATTGAAGGAGATCAGATGGCACTTATCAGGGCATCAGTGCAAAATTGGGATGTTACTTGGGAAAATCCCAAATAAGTGATGTACTTATTCTAAAAAGAATTCAAAATACTTAGTAAAACTTGTGGGATGTGTATTAATTTTTTGCAGTGTCATCAAATTTGAGAACTTTTTTTTTTATAAAACTTACAATTTTATTGTATTATTTTAATTATCATCAATCATTAAAACAAACACATCAGAAACACATCCTGTTCCAAATACAAAAAGAACACAAATAGTATAAGTGTCTACATCATTAAAAAGAATACATCAAAAGTTTTACTGCTTACAAGTATTTGATAATTCCTTATAAGTAATGACAAATTATGTTGTGTAGTAAATCTCGTTCGTCTTTCATCTTAAAGCAAGTACTGAGTTTCCTCGTTAGGTGGAGTGCATGGTAAAAAAAAAAAATATAGTTAATTACGTTAAGAAGGAAATGACAGCAAAAAAAAAAAAAGTATAATCTATCTGAAGTGTAGAGATTATCATGAGTTTCTCAGACTTGTAAGAATACGACTAAAACTACTTGAATTTCAGCGGAAATTAATAAATTAATTAATACATCAGCGTCGAATGTGGAGAGAAAGTACAAAACATTTTTCGTAAAGTTTTAAGAGTGAGCACTTTTTCGAAATCATGTTTCCTACTTCCATTTTTACGAACAGAATTCCTGTATAAATAGTTTTCTTTTAACTGAAACTTTGGAAATTGGATTTAATTAGAAAATGTTTCGTTATGATTTTTGTTATGTCTGTTTAATGATTTTGAAGTGGAAAGCTTAGGTATTTTGAAAGCATCATTATGTGTAATTAGTAATGGACTTACAAATGTTACTTTTATGATAATTACAAATGCAAGAAAAGAAATTACAAATTTGCAAATACAATTGAAAATATAACTGTTGCCAAAATAATAACTGACATGATATAATGAAATTTAAAAAATATTTCTACAGCAAATTAATGCAGTTTTGATGCTATTTTTTGATTTTTCATGGGTTTGTTTTTTACGAACATGTGATTTTAATTTTTAACTGAATTAACAATTTTAATTTGCATTAACTATTCGTTGAGATATTTAAGAATTTAAGGTATTCGATTAAAATAAAGAATATAGTAATTAACTCTAAAAAAGAACTATATAGATATTGTGTTAAGATTAACAGAATTATAATAAATATGAACGATGACATCTATGCCTGATTAAATCAGTTAAAGTTATGCTTAAAAGTTTTAAGTAATGAATAATTAATAAATATTAAATGCTTTATGTAAGCAATAATTAGTTATTTATTTACATAAAACATGTAAAAAGATAACTTATTAATGTTTAAATTATATTATCAAGCTATAGCGATGGATAATATGACAGGCAATATTTTCTTCATATTCAGAATTTTAACTAATCAATTACTATTTTAATATCATTACTGTTTAATAATTGTTATTTGTGAAATGTAAAAAGTTTTTTTTTTAAAGTTTCATTTATGTTTTCATATTTTATAAATATACTTTTGAATTTATTACATTACTTTTGTGTCTGTAAGTATTGAGGAAACTACCTACAATTATGTCACAGATTATTATGTTCTATTGCCATTAGTACTACTACTGCTACTATAAAAAACATCAGTAGTTACTGAACAGTAACTGAAACTCTAATAATCAGATAATATTTGGGCTCAATTCTGCTAATTAGACTTGTCGCAATGCACTTATATCCCTAGTATATTCTCAAATTTTAATAAAAAGCTTAAAATTTTATTGTATCATTTTTAATTATCCTGAATTATTAAAAGCAAAAACACATCAGAAGCCCATCCTATTAAAAATACAAAAAAAAAAAAGAGCACAATGAATGTAAGTGTCCTACATCATTATAAAAGAATACATCAAGAGTTTTACTGCTTACAAGTATTTGATAATTCATTATAAGTAATGACAAATTATGGTGTGTAGCAAATCTCATTCGTCTTTCATCTTAAAGGCAAGTACCGAGTTTCCTCGTTAGATGGAGTGCATGGTAAAAAAATATAGTTAATTACGTGAAGAAGGAAATGACAGCAAAAAAAAAGAAGTATAATCTTTATGAAGTGTAGAGATTATCTTGAGTTTCTCAGACTTGTAGGAATAACGAATCAAAACTACTTGAATTTCCAGAGGAAATTAATAAATTAATTAATACAACAGCGTCGAATGTGGAGATAAAGTACAAAACATGTTTTCGTAAAAGTTTTACGAGTGAGCTTTTTCGAATTCATGTTTCCTACTTAGATTTTTATGAACAGAATTCCTTTTTAAATAGTTTGCTTTTAACTCAAACTTTGGAAATTGGATTAATTAGAAAATGTTTCGTTATAATTTTTGTTATATCTCTTTAATCATTTTGAAGTAGAAAGCTTAGGTATTTTGAAAACGGCATTATGTGTAATAATTAGTGATGAACTTACAAATGTTACTTTTATCATAATTAAAAATGCAAAAAAAAAAAAAAGAACTACAAACTTACAAATGTAATTCAATATATAATTGTTGCAAAAATAATTAATGGCATGATGTATTGAAATTTATATAATATTTCAATTGTAATGATTTTTTTTTAAATTTTCATTGGTTAATTTTTTTACGAACATGCGATTTTAATTAGTAACTGAATTAAAATTTTTTAAGTTGAGATATTTATGAATTTAAGGCATTCGATTAAAATAAAGAATAAAGTAATTAGCTGTGTGGATAAACTATGTGGATATTGTGTAAGAGTGGCAGAATTATAAAAATACGGATGACGACATCATGCCTGATTAAATAAGTTAAAGTTATGCTTAAATGCTTTAAACAATCCATAATTAATAAAAAATAAAGACTTTATGTAATCGATAAGTAATTATTTGTTTACATGAAGCATTAAAAAAAAAAAGATGGTTTATTAAGGTTTAAATTATTAATCCAGCTGTAATGATAGATAATATGTTGGGTAATATTTTCTTTATATTCAGAATTTCATTTTTCACTCTATAAGATATTATATTGTTAAATAAAATTACCTACAGTGAACAATAATAATTTTTGTATGGAATAAATATCGTATTTATAGTAAAAAAAATTCATTAAAATCTCTGTCTCAACTGTAAGATATTTGTAAAATTGATTTTTAGCAATATTTATGTTAAAAATAATTGCATTTATGTATCATTACATTTACAAGACATTTAAATATCAAGTGAAAAGATTCAATATTTTATCACATTAGAAAATTTTCATCCATCTAACTGAATAATGCGTGTCGATATTGTCATACATCTTAGCCTGTGTAATATATAGTTTAAAACTGTTACAGTTAACATTATTGTCATAAAAGTAACGATGCTGCAATTGTTTTATTGACTTTTTTATTTTCAGTTCAAAAAGATATAAATTCGGAAAAATAACCGTATTTGCATCCCTTTTAATAGTTGTATTCATTTATTTTATCCATTAAATAAATAACTTATTTGTATTTATGTTCAGATACTGAACAAATTGTTTTATTTATCATTAAATAGTTGAAGTATTTATAATCTGAGTGAATAAATCTAGTCTGCCAAACTTGAAGAACTAGCTTCAAATTCCAATACGTAAATCGAGAGACAGAATTACCCATGTTTTGTTTGGTATAAAAAAGTATTATATGATATTATATTTGTATTCCAGAAAAGCTTTTTTTAATTAGATGAGGGATATACCTGGAGTGAATAAATCTTAGTTTCAAACCTGGAGAGCTAGCGTTAAATTCCACCAAGTAAATCGAGACAGAATTACCCAGGGTTTTTATTTGGTATAAAAGTATTATATGGGAGTATTTTATATGTCGTCAGTCCAGAAAGATTTTGTTGAAAGAGATGAGTGATATAACCTGGAGTGAAATAAGCCTTAGTCTGCCAAACTTGGAGAGCTAGCTTCATATTACAATAAGTAAATCGAGACAGAATTACCCATGTTTTTGTTTGATATAAAGCATTAAATTAGAGTTCATATCTGTCGTGCATAAAGATTTTATTGAAGGAGATCAGTGATATGAACATAATTGCAAAACTGTGGTGTTACTTGACAAAAATCACTAACTCTGTAAAAAGTGATGTACTCATTCTAAAAAAGAATTCAAAATAGTCATAAAATTCATCGATGTGTATTAATTTTTTTTGTAGTCCCATCAAATTTTTAGAAAAAATATAAAAGTTAAAAATTTTATTCTATTATTTCAACTATCATGAATTATTAAAAACAAAACACATCGGAAGCCCACCCCTTTTCAAAATGCAAATGAACACAATGATATAAAGTGTCCTACATCATTGTAAAAGAATACATCAAAAGTTTTACTGCTTACAAGTATTTGATAATTCATTATAAGTAATGACAAATTAAGTTGTAGAAGCAAATCTCGTTCGTCTTTCATCTTAAAGGCAAGTACCGAGTTTCCCTCGTTAGATGGAGTGCATGGTAAAAAAAATATAGTTAATTACGTTAAGAAGGAAATGACAGCAAAAAAGTATAATCTATCTGAAGTGTAGAGATTATCTTGAGTTTCTCAGACTTGTAAGAATACGACTCAAACTACTTTGAATTTCAGCGGAAATTAATAAATTAATGAATGCATCAGCGTCGAATGTGGGAGAGGAAAGTACAAAACATGTTTTCGTAAAAAGTTTTATGAGTGAGCATTTTCGAATTTATGTTTCCTACTGCATTTTTACGAACAGAATTCGTTTATAAATAGTTTTTTTTTTAACGGAAACTTTGGTAATAGGATTTAATTATAAAAAAGGTTTAATTATGATTTTTGTTACATGCCTGTTTAATGATTTTGAAGTAGAAAGCTTAGGTATTTTGGAAACGTCATTATGTATAATAATTAGCAATGTTCTTACAATGTTACTTTCATGATAATTAGAAATGCAACAAAGGAATAAAAATTACAAATGTAATTGAAACTATAACTGTTGCAAAATAATAAATGACATGATATAATAAAATTTATATATTATTTCAGAAAGTAATTAAAAGCATTTTTCATGCTATTTTTTTTATTTTTTCACTGTTTTTTAAAAATCACGTGATTTTAATCAATAATTGAATTATATTTTTTAGTTGCAAAATACATTCTGTGAGATATTTAAGACTTTCGATTAAAATGAAGAATAAAATAATTAGAGGACTAAATGGATATTGTGTAATGTTGTCAAAACTGTTATAAATATGAACGACGATATCTATGTCTGACTAAATCAATAATTATTGATTTCTTTTATAATAAACACTTAAAATATGTGTTGTTAAGGTTTAAATTAGATTTTCTACTTATAATTATAGATTTACAATATTTTCTTCTTATTGAAAATATTAAATACCTAATTATTATTTTAATATCATTATTGGTTCCAAAATACAATGAATGTAAGTTTCCCACATCATTATAAAAGAATACATCAAAAGTCTTACTGCTTACAAGTATTTGATAATTCATTATAAGTAATGACAAATTATGTTGCGTAGCAAATCTCATTCGTCTTTCATTTTAAACAAGTACCAAGTTTCCTCGTTAGATGGAGTGGGTAGTAAAAATAAATAGTTAATTACGTTAAGAAGGAAAATGACAGCAAAAAAGTATAATCTATCTGAAGTGTAGAGATTATCTTGAGTTTTCTCAGACTTGTAAGAATGCGTGACTAAAACTGCTTGAATTTCAGCGGGAAATTAATAAATTAATTAATACATCAGCATCGAATGTGAGAGAAAGTACAGAACATATTTTCGTAAAAGTTTTATGAGTGAGCCCTCTTTCGAATTTACGTTTCCTACTTGAATTTTTACGAACAGAATTCCTCTATAAATAGTTTTCTTTTAACTGAAACTTTGGAAATTGAATTTAATTAGAAAATGTTTTATTAAGATTTTTGTTATGTCTGTTTAATGATTTTGAAGTAGAAAAGCTTAGAATTTTGAAAACATCATTATGTATAATAATTAGTAATGATTTTACAAATGTTACTTTTTATGATGATTAGAAATGCAACAAAGAAATTACAAATTTAAAAAATGTAATTGGAAATATAATTGTTGCAAAAATATTAAATGACATGATATAATGAAATTTATATATTATTTTCAAGCAGCGAATGAAAGCAGTTTTAATACTATTTTTGAATTTACATTGGTTCATTTTTTACAAACATGTGATTTTTAATTAATAAATGAATTAAATTTTTTAAGTTGTATTGTCTATTCTTTGAGATATTTAAGAATTTAAGGTATTCGATTAAAATAAAGAATAAAGTAATTAATTCTAAAAAAATAAATATGTGGATACTGTGTAAGGTTCACAGTATTATAATAAACATAAACGACGGCATCTATGTCTTATTAAATCAGTAAAAGATGTTTAAATGTTTTAAGTAATGAGTAATTAATAAAATTAAATGATTTATGCAATCAATAATTAATATTTATTTACATAAAACATTTAAAAGATGACTTATTAATGTTTAAATTAGTTTATCAAGCTACAGCGATGGATAATATGATAGCTAATATTTTCTTCATATTCAGATATTTAACTAATCAATTACTATTTTAATATCATTATTGTTTAAAAATGTTATTTGTTATTTGTAAAAAGCTTTTTTAAAGTTTCGTTTATATCTTCATATTTTTTAAGAATACATTTAAATTTAGTACATTACTTTTGTGTCAATAAATATTGAGGAAACTTCCAAATATGTCACATACTGTTCTATTGTACTATTAGGGCTACTATAAAAAAACATCAATACTTACTGAACAGTAACTTAAACTCTAATAATCAAGTATTATATGTCCAGTTGGACTCAATTCTCAAATTAGACTTGTCGCAATGCATTTATATCCTCGCATATTCTCAAATTTTTATAAAAGCTTAAAATTTTATTGCATTATTTTAATTATCATGAATTATTAAAAATTACACGTCAGAAGTCCATCCTGTACAAAATACAAAATATCACAATGAATATAAGTGTCCTACATCATTATAAAAATACATCAAAAGTTTTACTGCTTACAAGTATTTGATAATTCATTATAAGTAATGACAAATTATGTTGTGTAGCAAATCTCATTCGTCTTTCATCTTAAAAGGAAAGTACCAACTTTCCTCGTTAGATGGAGTGGGTAGTAAAAATAAATAGTTAATTACGTTAAGAAGGAAATGACAGCAAAAAAAAAAGTATAATCTATCTGAAGTGCAGATTATCTGCAGTTTCTCAGACTTGTAAGAATACGACTAAAACTACTTGAATTTCAGCGAAATTAATAAATTAATTACTACATCAGCGTCGAACAGAGAGAAAGTACAAAAACATGTTTTCGTAAAAAGTTTATGAGTGAGCACTTTTCAGGAAATCATGTCTCCTACTCACATTTTTACCAATAGAATCCTTTTATAAATAGTTTCTTTAACTGAAACTTTGGAAATGGGATTTAATTAGAAAATGTTTCATTATGCATTTTGTTATATCTTTCTACTGATTTTGAAGTATAAAGCTTAGGTATTTTGAAAACATTATTATGTGTAATAGTAAGTGATGATCTTACAAATGTTACTTTTATGATAGAAATGCAAAAGAAATTAGAAAATTTACAAATGTAATTGGAAATATAACTGTTACCAAAATAATTAATTTGATTTATTTTTACGAACATGTGATTTTTTAATTAGTAAATGAATTAAAATTTTTAAGTTGCATTATCTATTCTTTGAGATGTTTAAGAATTTGGGCGTATTCGATTAAAATAAAAAATAAAGTAATTAATTCTAAAAAGAACTATGCGGATATTGCTTAAGGTTGACATATTATAATAAATATGAACGACGTCATCTATGTCTGATTAAATTAGACAAAAGTTATCCTTAAAAGTTTTAAGTAATTAATAATTAATAAAAATCAAATGATCTTTATGTAATCAATAATTATTTGTTTGCTTACATAAAGCATTTAAAAGATGGCTGATTAATTTTTAAAATATATTATCTAGCTGTAGGGTAATATGATGGGCAATATTTTCTTCATATTCAGAATTTTAACTAATCAATTAATATTTTAATATCATTATTGTTTAATAGCTGTAATTTGTTAATTGTAGAAAAAGGGTTTTTTAAAGTTTCGTTTATATTTTCACATTTTTGAAAATACATTTAAATTTATTAAATTATTTTTGTGTCACTAAACATTGAGAAAGCTTCCAATTATGCCATAGAATGTACTACTGCTATTACTACTATTACTACAAAAAGACATCGTTACTTATTGATCAGTAACTGAAACTCTAATAATCAAGTAATATTTGTTCAGTTATGCTACATTTAAATTTATTACATTATTTTTGTGCTACTAAATAATGAGAAAGCTATAAATTATGTCATTGAATGTACAACTACTACTACTATTACTACTATTATTAATAATACTACTACTACAAAAATTGTTACTTACTGATCAGTAAACTGGAACTCTAATAATCAAGTAATATTTGTTCAGTTATGCTACATTTAAATTTATTACATTATTTTTGTGCTACTAATTAATGAGAAAGCTATCAATTATGCCATTGAATGTACAACTACTACTACTATTATTAATAATACTACTACTACAAAAAAATTGTTACTTACTGATCAGTAACTGAAACTCTAATAATCAGGTAATATTTGTACTGTTGGGGTCAATTCTACAGATCATTCCTGTTGCAATACATTTATCTCCCTCGTATTTTTCTGAAATTAAACGTGACATGTTACTACAGTATTGAAATACTAAAACAAACATCACAATACCTCCAGAATATTATTTGTCCTGTATTTCATTGAATAAATATAGAAGTTGAATTTTTAGAAAGAACTAGAATCGATGTCAATAGTTTTCAAATCTTATGGCAGTCATCACTTACTCTAACGTGAGAATGAAAGACAATTTTTGTCTTATATTTTTAAAGAGATAAATAAACTCTTTAAACTAATGCTTGATTTAAATGATATTTTCTATGCCAGGCCATGATCAGAAAAGCCATGAAATACATTTTTATTTTAATGAGTGGCGATATTTCACGTCACTTTCAACCCAGTGTGGCAAAAGTATATGCTGTGGAAAGTTTGTTTCAATATTTATCCTGCTCGCTTAGTTTCTTTCGTGAAGATAAATTCATACTGAAAGAGCAATAAATTCCTTTCGTTTGATATCTGTGTTTTATCCACGGATAATATGTATCTGTTTTGGGAAGATATCTAAAAAAATGCTTTTTGAAGATTAATGAAGCTTAAATAAACGAAATATGTATTAAAACGTGTTCAGAAATGTTAAAAAAGAATCAATGGTAAAACTATCAAGGAATCGATGATATCAATGAAGGAAAACATTTAGTTCTGGTACTAAAAATTTCTTTCTGAAGATAGCTTTCAATATTGATTTATTAATAAAAAATATCCGATTTATTATAAATCTGTTGCAGAAAGATATGTTGAAGTTAAGGCAAAAACAAATTATATTAAGCGATGGTTTTTTTTATTTAATATGAATATTTAAAAAGTTAGTGGAAAATAAATAAAAGAACACTAGAAAAAAAGCTTGCATATCTCAGTCTATCATATTCTAACAAACTAATTTTAGTTACAGATACATATTTTTCAATTATATATATTTCATAATAATTATTTCTATATTCTTCTACTTTCTACAAATCCTCTTCATAAATTTCAGAATATTCAGCAGATTCTAAAAAGCTTTTTCTGCCTCCTTATGACAGCTTCCCTGAATTTCAAATTTATTCTTCATCTGTATTTCTAACATAAAATATTCATTAACATCAGGATTCCCTTCCGAAAGTTCAGTTTTTATTTAATTCAAACATAAAGTAAAAGCTATTTCCTTCGCATTTTTTTTCTTTAATTTCGTTTTGAAATCTATGCTGCTTTCAATCAACTACTAATTATGGCACCACGTTGAGCACCAGAAAATATATTTTATGAGTCTTGTGCATCTAATCGATGCGTACTAGCTAGTCTCTAAAGTAAGTCACTACAAAACTCATTTACACATAAACAGCATAGGATTAATAAAAAATATGGAAAAAATTCAGCTTCATATACTTAACGTCTACCACAGAATTACGAATGCAAATTGAAACTAAAATTTGAAGATAAAGTTCAACAACCGCTGCACTCCAAGTTGATGGATAAGTGAGGCTCATTTACATTTTTACATTTCTCGTCGCAAATATACATTGAATCTTATTTAATAATTTTTACAATTCATCGAAATAAAACATAGTGTCGAATCAAGTACAAATTCAATCGGAAAATAACTGAATGGATTATTGTGTTATACACCTGTCACTTGATCAGCAGCTTGAATTTAAACAAGCATTCACTATGAGCATTCTATTTTATCTTTTCACATATTCTCGTCACAATTATACCCACGCCCTTGTTTAAGCATTTACCCAGTGCAATACAAGAATGCTAAGCGACGAATAGCTTATAAATAAATGGGATAATAACCTAATGAGTATATGAAGTATACACCCGTCACGTGACGGGCATCTTTACTTAGAACTGTCAACTCCTTTGGACGTCTTATTTTATTGATATTCAGTGGTGTAAATAGATAACCGGATATGCTCTTTACAATTTATGCCACAACGTGAGTGGGGTGAGTGAATACTGATATATAACGCATGCAGATAGCATGCAAGTGGAGAATAACCCTATTTTCTTTGAAGCATGGTCCTTTCTAATTTTCCAAAGTAGACAATTCTTTTGAAAATCAGCAGATTCTATGGAATATGTAACAGATCGTCTCGTATTGACTTGAATTTTTGTGTTGTGAAGCGTTTTTATCGTTAAACATATGTAAACGAAAAGTTCCTTTTGGATATCCTCCCAAAAGATACCACTGTACTGCCTAATAGCATAAAAGAAGTTTGGTTGTACGTATATTGAATTCAATATATTATTTCAAAATCTTAATGTTGTAAGATAGTGAAATTTCTTTTTCATAGAAAACATTTTAAAAGACCACTGGGTTTAAGGAACACATTTAAGTAGAAAAAAATGAAATAAATAAATTAATTAAAAATATAAATGCTTTTTTCTTTCGTAAAAATGAAATATATTTTTCTGAATAAAATGTGGTCAGAAAAGGAACAATTTCTTGTTTATTGCTGCAGAACTCTTATTTCATATTAACGATTTATTTAAGTAATAAATTTATAATTTAAAAAAATATATATAATAGGATTAAAGTATCTCATTTCATTAAACCACACGATTTAAATCAGTATCATCTCAATCTGTCGCATAGAAATATTACAACAATACCTTCCTTTTTTTTGTCTGAAAATCGATGCAAAGACGTTTGGTGAAAAAGGTTTCTTCATAAGTGCGTGATTGATTTCTTCATACAGTCAGCCCATGAGTGTTTGTAAAAAGAGCTTTCACGCTGCCTTTTTTGTATTAGGGGCACACGTATAGAGCCTTCTTTGTTTTTTTCCTAAGAATAAATCAATACGAAGAAACACGAAATTCTGACAAGTCTTACTTCAAGTCCTTTGTTAGAAAATTTTTCATTGATTTTGTGATGAAAATTTCGATGCCAGCAATGGAAAAGAAAAGAAAAGGGAAAAAAAAGGAGGGTGTTTTTGGAACTTATTTGGCAAGCATATGATGGAAGATAATAAAGCATTATTTATTCTGATTATTTATATGTATTCTTTCATTCAAAATCTGCAGTTTGTTCTATTTTGGAAAAGTATTATAATTATGCACATAAATGTATACATATTATTATACTTATTCAAAAGATTTGTATCGCAATTTGTTATAATTAAACTTGTCACATTGAACAGCCGTGATTGTCTAGATATAGTGTTTCTAACTCTTAGTATCATGGTGATAATTATGTTTAAAATTTTATTTTAGATTTTTCATGTAGTAAGGATGCACCATGCCTTCGAAACAAAAACTGTATAGCCAACATGGAAGAGTTTAAGGTTAATGCATTCTTCGCTTAAGGACGGATTGGCCCTTACGTTAGACTTAAATTTTGCATGTTTTATAAATATCTTCATTCTATTGTAACTATAAATGTTTTAATGAAAAAGGGTTATTTACAATTTAGAAATATATAGATCACAAATAGCCCCAAATCATCCAAGTATCTTAATTTAGTAAAAAGTCTGTAGAATATTTATATAATATCCTTTTAAAAATCATGAAAGAAAAATGATTTTAGTTTAAATAGATTTATTCTATATAGAAGAAACCCATCATATTAATTAATAGATGGGGACAGCAATCTGTCAACAGAGTGTATGTATAATAGAAATATGCTTTTGGCATTACGTATTCTAAAATATCATACTTAACCCAAAATTTAAAGTTAGATATTATATTTAAAATAAATCAACTTAATAGGGTTTCGATTATCTATCTATATTTTTCATATAATTTTTTTTTATTTAATCATAAAATTAAATTATGCAGCAAAATTAATAATCGTAGTTGATTAATAATTTATAAATTAAAATGAAATTTTAAATAAATAATTTGTTAAATTTTTATAATACAAGCACAACTATTTGATTTATCATAATATTAACATTCTAGCCATTAATAACAGTTGTAACATGCATATTTAATATTCAGCCTGCTAATTTATTTTACGCAATAAATTATTTCTTTTACGAAATGGCAAAAACAATTTAAATAGGTTTTAATGCATAGCATTATTTTAATTTAAATATGACACCATTTTCTAAAATGTTAAAAAAATTGTTAAACAGAGAATAAATTTTAGTTCTGAGAAAAAAAATTATTTAACCATAATTTTTTTCTCATGCAGAAATATTCCTTGGGCAATATTTATCCTTATTCACACTTTTGAGCTTATATCCGATAAATATCGCTCGTCCAAGAGTGAAAATAATAGCCAATTAAAGCGTTGAAAAAAAATCTCTCACTGGCTCTTGTCAGCAAAACTGAGGAGTCGGTGTCGCTTTTATGTTAATTTGTTCTCATCTTATATCTTTTATATATATTTTTTTATCATGCACGCATATCCTCGTTAAATACTATTTTATACTTGTAATTCATAAAATATTGCCACAATGACAAATATTTTTTATGCTTAAATAAATGCGGCATTTTCTTCTAATGTCAGTTAATTAATAAATTCAAATTTTCTAACAATCTCAATTTAAATATAAATGCAAAAACTAACTAACCTTTAATTAGTATTTTTTCTGCAAAAAATGGAGAATATCTATCATATAAATAAATGATACAAACCCAAGAAATTCAAAATAGCTTTTAATTTTAAGGCATACTTTATCATTCCGCTTCGTAATTTTTAAGTACTTACTAATAATATTTATTTAAATTGTAACGGTTAATTAAAAATTAATCTCACTGATTTGCAAAAATTTAAAAAAATAAGTATTTGAAATTTCAGTTTTTCTTTCAATCCAAATAAATAACAATCTTAATATAAATATAAAGGAAAACTTCGAAATATTTAATGATTTATTTATTGATATTTCTGCAAAGATTGGAAAATATCAATATTATAAACGATGATTTCATGTCAAAATGACACAAACCCATGAAATTCAAAAGTAGCTTTTAATTTTAAAGCATATTTTATCATTCCGCTTTGTAATGTTTAAGTGCTTTCTAACATCGTTTCTTTAATCGCAATTGATAATTAAAACATTAATCGGATTAATTTGCAAAAATCATATATAAAAATTTAAAAATAAGTATTAAAAAGTAAAGCATTATTTTTCTTTTTTTTAAAGTAATATTTAACATATTTTTTGTTATTCTTCGTATCAAGTTAATGCAAATAAAAGTAAGTTATATTATTATTGAAATAATAGTGCAGGAAAGTATTGATTTTATAATTAAACATGTTGTAACGGCTTCAAGAAGAGGAACACTTTTTTAGATTCATGGGAATACTTTAATTATTATTTACAATAGGGATGGGCAAACTACGGCCCGTGGATAGAATTTTAATTAGCCGGTCCGAGGCAAATTAAACGAAATATATATCTGTATATTATACATCCATCTCCTTTTCTATTTTGATTAAATATTATTTTTTATTAAAAAATTATTATTTTTAATATTATTAGTTTTATCTCCTTTTACCGAGGTTAAATTCAATACTTAAGGAAGATAAGCTTAAGAATTAAGAAGATGGCTTGAAAACTGCATTTTGAGTTCGAACGCAGATTTCAAGATTTCAATGCCATTCAAACAGAATTGGTTATTTTAAGATGTCTTTCAACGTAATTTGTGAAGAAGTGAGGTCAGATTTGCAGGTTGAGTTAATTGAGTTGCAATCTAGAATCATCTCAAGCAGTTGTTTCTAAATATGCCAAAGTTAGAGTTTTATAAATCATTATCGAAAGTAAGTTTCCCAAAATCCTCACGCTCAAAAATCCTATGTTTACTTCATCTTATATAAGTTTTCCACTAGAACCTTAGAATTATTTCAGAAGTAGACTGACAGATGAGCATTTAATCTCGTTCCTTAGAATCAGTACATCTCACTTCGAATCTCAATAGAAGGAACTTTTAAAAATGAAATCGCAATTTCATTCATCTCATTACCATATCTAAATTGTAATGCTTATATATTATTTTTGCCACCTTCATCAAATAAAATTTCCCAGGGTCAAAATCATTTGCGAGAACTGACTTTAAAAATGAAACGGGTGGTACTTCAGTGGATACCTGGCCACTGTGGCATTTTTGTTAACGAACAAGCCGATTGTCTAGCAAAAAAAGAGGCTCAAAACTACTTCAAATGAGATCTTTGTCACTGTAACTCCATTCTATAAAACTTTATATCAAACAAATAATGACTAAAAACCACAAGTTACAAATTTAGGACGGGATTAAGTCAAAGCGTTGGAGAGCTGAAGATCTTTTAGCAATACCCAGCAATCCGCGACGGCATGCTGTCGCCCAGTTCCGACTTCTGACTGGCCATGACTGTCTAGCAGAACATCTCCATCGCATTAAAATCTTTTTCGAACCCTGGCTGTCCTCTATGTGGTTCAACAGACCCACCTCCAATGATGTGCGGTACTTGACGGCGACTCGGAGGCAGCGCTTTACTGGCGTGCGAGAGAACTCTTAAAGGCAATGACTTTGGTCATCTTTGCATTTTGGACGTTTATTCTTTTGTATATTTTTCCTTGTTATTTTTGTTATTATTACTATTTTTATTCTTCTTGTACTTGCCTTGCCATTGGAAAAAAAAAATATATTATATTGTATGAATTTATCTTTATGCGAACTTTATAAAAGTGTTTCCAGCCTTTTCAGAAAGCTAAAATTATTTATAGGATTTTTTTTATTTGCAATTATAATCTACTAACAAAAGAAATTCAAAAATAGGAAGAAAAGAATTTCTACTGGAATCTAATACATATGAATTGTGCAGCAACGTTTCAAAAAAAAAAAAAAAGAAAATCGCATTTCATTTTTAAAAATTTATTGGACAAAAATTGATGAAACATTTTTGTCGGAAAATAACTAGAAATCCTTCTTTTTGTAAGAACTTCAAATTCATTCTGAGATTTCCTATGAAAAAGAGATTTCCTATACAAAATTTTTAAAATATACGTCTTGCAGAAAAAGAAATGAAACAAATTTGACGTGTAAGATTTTTCTACTAAATAATATACATTATTTAAAAAAAATAACTACATGGAATGTCAAAAATAAAATAGAGTTATACGGCATGTCATCGGTTGTGACACATAGTGAAAATATTTTCAATGTTAAGAGTTCCAAAATTTGGTTTTAGTTTTAGATTTCTTAGATTTTGTCTTAGATTCAGATTGTCTAAGATTCAGTCTTAGATTGTGCAAAATTTAAAAATATTATGACAACAAAATAAAATATTTTTGCATTGCATTCTCACAATAAAAGTCGTAACATTATTTTAATTATTTGTTGATATATAATAATATGTTCTAAAAAGTATTGCAGATTATTTTCAAAGTTTTCATCGTAATAAATATTTAGGCATTCTAAACTGTTTTGTGTGTTAAATAAATTAAAAAAGCCGCATTAGAAAACAATAACCCAAACTATTTATTTAAATGTGAATAGCGTATATATGCTTTTAAATTAATAGTATTTATTTTTTTCTATTTAATGTAAGTTTTTTGTGTTTTTTTTTTCTTTTGTACTCTTTTGTATTCTTTTTATTTATTAAAATAATAAAATAAATTTTGCTTGATTTCATTGAAGACCATAATAATTTTTAAATCTTTATTACTTTATTGCAATTATACTATTTTGATTCATTAAAATCTTTAAAGACACGTCGTCTGAACGATGAAGGATTAAAATGTTTTGTGACAGTCCTATAAAATTACGTCATTTTTTGTTGGCTTTGATTTTCTAAGCCAATGAATGGCCAATTCAAACAGCTAACAATGGAAATTGATTATATCTCTTATGTTCACCAAATTAATCGTTAATTTAAAACCGATAATAATCGTTTAATAATCGTTAATTTAAAACAGCTCAATTAAGTATTGTTTTTTTAAATTATTGCACTTCGACCATTCGGGTTGCGGAAAGCAAACATGAAAGTTCCACTAGTAAAGGTTGGCTTATGAATTCTTCCGTTCTAATTAAAAGTAAATCATATTACACAATTAAACTATCAAAATAGCATATTATACGATGTATAATAAATTTCTTTGTAGGTATTAAGATATTTTAAATTATATTGTAACTACTTCAAATAAGATCATCGTCACTGTCCCTCCATTCTATAAAACTTTATATCAAACAAATAATGACTAAAACCACAAGTAACAAATTCAAGATGAGATTAAGTCAAAGCGATGGAGAGCTGAAGATCTTTTTGCAATACCCAGCAATCCGCGACGGCATGCTGTCGCCCAGTTCCGACTTCTGACTGGCCATGACTGTATAGCAGAAGATCTGCATCGCTTTAAAATCTTTTCGAATCCTGGCTGCCCCCTATGTGGTTCAACAGACTCAATGAACAGAGACCACCTCCAACGATGTGCGGTACTTGACGGCGACTCGGAGACATCGCTTTACTGGCGTGCGAGAGAACTCTTAAGGCAATGACTTTGGTCATCTTTGCATTTATTGGACGTATATTCTTGTGCATTTTTTGTCCTTGTTATTTTTGTTATTATTACTATTTTTATTCTTCTTGTACTTGCCTTGCCATTGGAAATAAAAAAAAATATATTGCTTTAAAAATTTTAGGAAAATTTATTTTTGGACCGCCTAACTTTTTTTCGATTTTTGGCCAGCGACCGAAAAGTTTACAATTCTGATTTACAATCACTCTATACATATATATACCGAACTCTATTTACAAATTATGGTTTACAAAAAAAATGAAAATTAAAGATATCAATTGATTTACAAGTGCAGTTCACTCAAGGACGGAGAGTTCTCAAGTCTACGACGAATCAATTTCACCACGTCTGCGGCAAACCTTAATTATCACAAGGCGTCATACACGAAACCACAATTGGTTCACTTTGGAAACAGGCGGAAACTCCGGGTCTGTTCAGCCATTTACAGAAAAAGAGAAAATAACACTTCTCGGTGACTCGTTGCAGAACTCTCTTTTCTTCTCCAAACCTCCTTTGAAGAAAATCCATCAAGAAGGGGGGCGGGGGGTCATCTTTCTTCACTTCTCGTTTGAGTCGACAATTTTCGGCCCAATGTCTATCACCAATCACCATGCAGAAAATCATCATGTAGACCATATCCCATCGGCAGTTTTTGCAACCTGTAGAGGGTCAAACAGACTATCGCTAATTTCATGTCTCGTTATCCATAACATTGATTATCTGATATCAGATTTGAGTGACAAAGTTGTCCTCATTAGTACAAAACATTAATTGCATGTAATATAAATATTCAAAACACTGTGTATCTGCTGTCAAATTTGAGTGGATAAGTTGTTATTATGTACTTGTATTCAATACATTCTCTCTCCTTTGTACAAATGATATAGCTCTTCCTTCAGGAGAAAAAATGCTCCAATGTTCTTATGAATTTAGCTGTTATAGTATTATTTGCTATGGCATTATAAATTATTACAAATTAAAAACATTAACTTTTTTTTTATTAACCAATGTAAAATAAATTCGATTGTTTAGTAATTTATTAGTAATAGTTTATTGTTTATTATTATCTTAATGCATTAATAAAAGGTCTCTGTAATACTTAAAAAATCTCAAAAATGATTCTATAAATAATAAAAATGTTGCAAGAAATCCCTTTTTATGTATTTGTTACTTCATATATGAATGTATTTAATTTTTTAATATTCCTAATTGCATTTATAGAGGAAGGGCATGAATAGTTAAATAGTTTTTAAAATTAATAAATGGGCATAGTTTCCTACAAGCTTATTAATTTCTTAAATTGTTCAATAAAGCATTCAACAAAGCTGAAATTCTTTTATTTCAAAACTTAAAAATTTAAATTAAATAAAAAATATTTAGTAACATTTAATCAGATATTTGATTGCGAACTAAAATTTTTAATATCAACTGTTAAATAAGTTAATAATTCAACTTTTAGAATATATTCTCGTGTGTTATTATGAATCACACTTTTGCCCTTTATATTCTTTCCTTTAATTAAATTAATGATTAATAGTCAAATTTGCGCGAATCTTCCTTGAAATAATTAGCAAAAAGTGAGAGGGCTGCAAATCTTTTAAATTAATTTTTTTCATTAATTGTGCTTTTTTTTTCTTTGAAAGCGGTGTAAGTACAAATTATATTACATTGAGATATTTAAAGGTTTGTATTTGAATGGTTTGAAAAATATCGGTATATGTTAATAAACTCATTTTAAGTTTTTTGAATGTTACAATCGATTTAAGTTTATAATGTGATCGTTTTTAAAGCATTAGTTAAAATAAATTTATGCGTTGGATGACCTTAAATGGACCTATACCACTTTCAAATTCAACAAAATGTGAAAATCATACATTTATGCAATATCAAATATGGAATTTCAATTGAATCATTAATCGAATTTAGAATATTATATAATATAAAGTGCATACGTGTTATAAAATTAACAATTATAGAAGTAATTGTACTTATTAACTCAAGTTAAATGAACAACCAGAACACACTACTAATAGTTTTTTCAATTCTAAATCTCAAAGTCCTCCTTTTGACAATGATTCTGAAGCAAACAACAAAATTCCAGTGAACGAACGAACGAAAACTTTTATGTCATTAACAGTGTTGCCACACATATAAAAAATGAAGTAAGAGAATCTATGTAATATAATTTTTGAACTAATGTTATGCCTTTGGGAAAAGTGAGCTTACACCACTTTCTAAATAGTGAACAAAATGATGAAAATTTTGACTAAATTTTTGGGGAGAACTGTTTTATAGATAAAGTTCAGAGCAGATTGCATTCAATGTTATCATTAACTAACTCTGTCAAAAATGCACTTAAACCACTTTCAAAGAAAATGGCTTAATTGAAGAAATAAAATTGAAATATATGCAAGGATCGAATAAGGATTGCTTTTTTTTTAATAAAAAGAAAAAGGGCTACTTGTATTTTAAAGTGCAATGGTTCGATTTTAAGCTTTTTTCCAACTCATCTTCAAATGACATCTCGATTAATCTCAAATCTTAAAAATGTTAAAAAAAATATAAAAGAGAAATATTATTTTTTGTAAAATGTCTCACTTAACTTTGTGCTATTTTTTTTTTACATTTAAAATATTTTTAGTGAAAGTACTTATTTCCCCAAATCCCTTTTATGTTTTGAAATGCTGTGTTTTAAGCCAAACAAATATAATAAATTTGTGTCTATTCAAGTGATTTGTTAATGATTTGTCTGTAATTAGGGAATTGTCATTTAGATTGGCCTGAGAATTTGCTAAACACGGCGTTGTTTTCCAAATCAGAAACCTGGGTTCGAATTTTGACATTTGAAGTCAAAGTGAAAGTTCCTGTAGAAATAGCATGATATATTTTATGCTGGAAAGTCCTACAACTTTGTGCTCAAAAGTTAGGTATAAGTCTTTGTGAAAGAATGTTCGTAATCGACTATAGTTGCATAATTTAGGGGCGTTAAAGGCATTTCACCGTCGAGTGCATTCACCCTACGTAATGCTGAAATTCTTACATGTATCATTCTAGTATCATTCTAACAGCGAATAATGGCAGGTCAACCTGGACATCATTTAGAAACAATAACAATAACTCTATTTCCACTATCACAACTTTTATCTGGATAGAAATTGTATTGATACCAAAATAATGTGAACAAACAAACATGACACCCCATGTAAAAGTTAACATGCAGTTGTAAATGTTGTCTGGTGCAGTGTTAGTCTTAACTATATATAGATTAGTTAAAGAATAGTCTGTCTTTTTTGTTTGCTTATCTCCCAAGAAAAATGTCTTTTGCTGGCATGTCGACTGACATCCCTAAGAACCCCTAAGAAACAAAGATAAGACCGCGTCTTCTTTTTCTGTCCCCAAAGTGCAATCCTAGAAAATACCATGACTGGAGTAATTAAAACTGTTTTTAAGAGTTAAAAATAACCGAACATTTCTGATGGCATTATATATATATATATATATAATCATTTTACTATGCATTTATTAAACTGGTGAATATTACTTTGTGGATTCTTCTGCGCTCCACACTTTTGAAGATTGCTAGCGCAGAAATTTTATCCAAATTCTTACTTTAATAGAGTTAAGAATACGTTTTTTATTAATGAAAAAATCATTGAAAAAATATACTTTACATAAAATAAATTTATTTATACAGACATAACATTTAGTAAAACAGAGCAATAGCAGTTTAATAGAAACGGAGTGCAACGTAGTCTGGAGTCGTAGATACCTCCCCCGTGGTGCACTCTAGCAACGACTGATACAGCAAAATGATCTACAAACGCGGCCTTTTCAGTCTAGCTCTCAGTGAGAGTTTCTTAGAGTGCTGTGAGTGAAGCAGATTGGTTTATCCCGTTATCATCCGTGGTATTACTGCTGTTTATCTGAGGTCACGATTGTCGTCGCAAGCACCTTCACAGAATTAAACAAACTATTGGCCTTCTCTATCTCATGTGCGATAAATCCAGGGGAGAAATGGATATATCCCCCCTTGCTTCCTGTATGTATGAATATATATGGGCATGGTGACCAAGTGGCTAGCGCTCTGGTGCTCGGTAATACAGTTTTCGACTCCCGAGTGGTGACATGGATGTTTGTAGTGGTTCAGAATCCACTTTAAACCATAGGTCCCTGTCTACTATGATCGTAGAGTTTTGCGCGGGTAGTGTTACTCCGCGTCCGTATCTTATCTTCAAGCTACACGCACCTTCTGGGTAGCGCTCAAGTGAGTAACGTCGGTGATGCGCTTGCCTTAAGGCATCAGAGACAACTGTCTAAGTGTTAGCCAGCTGCATTAGAAAAAACAAATGTATGAATAATAGGATATAAATTCCAGTAAACTTTGAATCAATTTCATCTGAATTCATTTGATTCTGTTTCAAATTGGTTGATGATGAGAATTTTTGATTAGCCGTGGTATGTTGTTGGTAATGGCTGAATAACACACACACACAAAGCCTAAAATTTCGATTTCTCGTATTACAAATTTACATTACTGTAATCTTTAGCTCAAATTCAAATTTAAAAACATCATTATTTAACAATAATGATTAATATTTTATAATACACTCCATCTTCATCAACTGAAATTTTGATGCCATGCATGTAAATTAAATTATGTATATAAATAATTATATGATATCCCTCTTTTCATTTCAATTTCGAAAGGTATACAGAAACATTTTTTTCAAAACAGTAGAGCTTGTGGTGAGACCATGATGAATTTTTAGAAATTCTTACCTTACTCGCCGTCGTGAGTTATAAAGGTTGTATATTTTTTTAACTTTCCTGTTTTATTATTATGCGAAAAATCCATTCTTAAATTTTATGGAAGTGAAAACTTCCTATGCAAATTTGCTTCATGCAAAAACATTCAATGAATGTTTGCAAAAAATTTCGAATGCAAACATTCAGAACCTTGCCTTTAACGCTTTTTTGCGGTACGCCATTTCAAAGCTTTATTAAATAAGTACACTTTAAAATTCCTTTTAAAAGCACAAAATATTTTTAGATATTTTCCCTCAAATATAAAATAACATAAGATAAATTCCCAAAACTTCAATTTTTAGTTAAAGTGTTAGTTTGGCGATAAATATACACTTTTTTTCAATCTAATTTTATTTAAAAAATATTCGGCAGCAATGATTTAAATTTAATAACTTTCAGACAAAGACTTTTTATCTTTGCGCATTCCTAAACTTTTAGCAGACTCAGATTAATAAAATATACAGTTAAAATAATAATAATAAGTTTTAATTGGAATATAATTAATAGCATAAAATAACATCAAATTGCGACAGTGAAAGAATAAGAGATTTCTGTTCGTGAAAATATAAATCACCTTTCACTTGATTTTGCTTTAAAAGTTCTTTTTTAATTTATTTTCAAAACCATTTTTCTGATCGATTATTATACACATATTTATCAGAATCAATATTTTTACAACGGAAACCATTCTATAGAACAGGAGGGGGTCAACCCAAATGATCTTGCGAGCCACTTTAAAAATGCATCTTTAAATCCGCGGGCCGCATATAAAATTAAATATCCCCATATTAGATTTAGATCTCACTATAGACATTTTTGGATTAAAAATTGAAATATAATAAGCAATTATTTTTGTGTCTACCATTATTCTTACATGTAAACATAAAGATAATATAATAATAATGATACTCACTTGATAATAATAATAATAATAATAATAATGCAGAAGATAATTTAATTATTCTGTGAACTCACAACTGTAAACTCGCATAAATAAAACAGGCAATATCTGTCAAATATTCGCAAAAGAAAGTATTATTTTATTTTTAATAATTATAAATTCGGTTGTTAATTTTTTGAATGTATGGATGGAAACGTAATGTGTTTAAATACATTGGTTTCCACTAACTGGCGATAATAAAATAAATATATTTTTGGAAAAGTGTGATAAATCTTAAGGCCGGAAAAATATTCAAGGCGGGTTGCACAGGTTTTTAGCTATAGAAGTTATTAATAATTTGTTTTTCAACGTTTCTCGTTAACCTTATAATATATTTCAAATAAATATACCTCAATCGGTCTGAATGCAATCTCAATTAGTAGTCTTCCCTTAAGAATAATTATAAAAAGGTAATCAAAAGTTTAAAAGATTGATTTGGTAAAAAAATACATTTTATTTTCCGTGCATACAAATACAAATCGTTTATTAAATTTGCAAAGCAAAGTTTGAACAGTTAGAATTATTCTCTGATTATACTTATTTTTAATCTTACTAATAAAATATTTTGTTTTCTTGCAGCTTTTAGAGAATAAAAAATGAAACAAGTAATATATGAAATAAAGTCTATTCCTATTTTTTTTCACTACATTGCAGAAAAGTCTCAAATAAATTGCCATCTGGCGAATTATTTTTCTGATTCTAAAATTATTAATGAATTAATATTCTTATTACTGCTCCCTTTTGCAAAAAAAAAAATGTAGTGGAGGAATAAAAAAAGTAATTTTAACGATTAAAAATTTGAACAAGATATTTATAAAGAGAGAGTGAACTAATAGTGGAAAAAAGGACTCCCTAAATGTAACAGATCTATTAAAGTTTATTAAGAATGTGAAATAAGTGCTAGAAAGTTCATTGAATGTAACTTGTGTTGATTTTAAAATAAAGTAAAACTGCATTTCTTAATTTTATTCTAATTCGTTAAAAAGTAAGCCTGCAATAGTTTACACATTAAAAACATCAACAGAAATAAATTCAATGAAAAAATTGCATTGAATTTGCAATATAATTTATTTTCAAAGAAAAAAATTTAAATCTGTAGAAGCTTTAGAAATTGAAATCATATGCGAAAATATAATGGTGTTACTTACTTTAGAACTTGATGAGGAGGTAAAGAATTTGGATATTGATTTATCGGAAGTTTAAGATTTCAAAAAATGCTGTTATATATATAAAAAAAGGTATTAATTATTATCGGTCAATTAAAGGTTGTAAATGTAAGCGTTATTCACCAATTGCCATGTTAAATGAAACTAAGTTTGATGGACATTGCACGAACGATTTTCCAAAGCAAGGGTGGCCAACCCAAATGATGTTGTAATACTTTGAAATGCATCATAACCTGTGCGCCGCATATAAAATTATATATCCTCAGATTTAGACCCACTATAGATATTTTTTGAATGAAAAAAATTGAAACATAATGAGTTATTATTATCGTGTTTACTTTTATTATATGATATATTATTATTATGTTATATTATTACCGGATATATCATATGTTCAAAGATGCACGCGCATCTTGAGTCGCAGAATATAATTTAATTATTCTGTGAACTCATAACTACAAACTCACAAATAAAACAGCAACATGTGTCATATAATCGCAAGAATATTAATTTAAAGTCAAAGTTAAATTTTGAATATATGGATGCACACATAATGTATTTTTTAATGCATTGTTTTTCACTGATTTGGCTATTATAAAATAAATATATTATTTTGTGAAAGTGTAAAATCTCATGGGCAGGGAAAAAAATATTCAAGGCGGGCCGCGGTTGACCACCCCTGTTCTAATGCATTTAATCCTGAATAATCAGTGATTGTAAAATAAGTTTAAGTTCGAATGAAGTTTAAGACTCTAAAGGCTTAACTGAACTCCGTACCCTTGGGGATCTTGAAACTTGGTGGATTAAGGTTGATGCATTGGATAAAATATTGTACAATGAACAAATGTAAAATAATTTGATGAATCTATTAAATTTAAGAATGATAGATAGGAAGTTAAGCTTCCTAAGATATTTGATAATGGGATCTTCTTGAATAATTACGATGTTGCACAAATGAGATTTGGATGTTTAGTTAAAAGATTTAGGAAAAAATTGATCTTTGTTTAAAGACTTCAAGGCATTAAATGAATATTTGACATACAGGGAACTATAGAGAAGTGGTGCTCCAGAAAATCAGTTCGTATACTGAAAATTTGAGATATTATTTACCGCATCACCTAGTAATCACAGAGGGAATCAAACAATAACTAAACCAAGAATGTTTTAAGCTTCGACTCATGCTACATCAGAACCATAAAATTTGCTAGAATGTTTAGAAATGAAATGGCATAATAAGTGATTATTTACAATATTTAAGTAAGATGAAAGTTCTCAGACACTAATTCCGTGAAATTTCTACGGCAATTAAGATTGAGCTGAAATACATTGCTTTTGTAATTCCAATGGAAAAGCTTTTGGGCTGTCGTATTTCTAAGATTTAGCAGTGATGAGGAAAAATACAGCCTTGTGACTTCTAAACGCCAATTAGCTCCAGTAAAATGTATTGCATCGCCCAGATTAGAACATACAATTTGAGCCAGACTTATTAAACGAACGCTATCAATTCTGAATTAAATGCAAATATATGTTCATGGATAATTCTAATATTGTACTGCATTGATTAAGTTTGTTACGTACACGGAAATGTTTTTGCAAACGATAGAATTGTGGACATGCCTGAACTTCACCAATCCAAAACGATGGAGTTTATGCAGAGTGCAAGAGAATCCTGTCCATCGTCATATTAAAAGTATTATAATAACTAATCTAGAAAAGGATGATTTAATGTTGTTGAAGCTAAGGATTATGAATGTAAGTCTTAAGAAAATAAACCCCAGGTTTTTGAATAAAAGTTTCAGTATTTAATTAAAATAATTCGAATGCAATAACCAGTCTAAATGTAATATGAAACATACAGACTGTGCGCCATGGTACGAACGATGAGTGAATAGTGAAAGATGCTTCTACTGAAAAATTGTAGGACGTGTAATACCCACATTTGAAGAAGTATCAACAATCCTTACAGAAATTGACCTGTTGCAAAATTTCTGCTTAATTTCGGAAAATTGAACTCATTTTTCTATTGCACTTTGCTGAAATGGTAACCAAGATTTCAACAGAGGAGACACTTTTGAGACGAAAACATACCTAACAAATTTGTCAAAACTGTTATGGATTTGGAAAGAGCAATATGCATTTAGTCTGAACTTTGCTATCATTTCCCCCAATAATTTGGAAATTGGAGATGTTTTTAAATTGATAAATGGAAATCAGAAACCTGGCTGTTATATAACTTAAGAATAATTAAGGAAATTCAAGAAAAGACAATCTCCCTCCAAGTCTGTGTAATGGTAAATCGCCTAAAACTTTTCAGAAAACTGGCTTCTGTTTGGTAACCGTATTCTTTTGATAGACAATTTATATATATATTTTCTATTTACTTGAATTTTTACCTTGCATAATTGAAGAAAATACTGATATGTATTGTGCATGTTCTATTGAATGGTACTTTTTGCTTATTTTTTACATTTTTATAACATATATTATTGTTTGTTGCTAACTTATTTTTCATTGATTTAATTAATTTTTTATAGAAACTAAATTTTTAAATTTCATATTTGTAAACAAAAAAAATACAAGATAAATAAGTCATAGAATATGTCTTTAACATTTAAATTTTTCAAATAGAAGAATTTTATTAAATAGAAGGTCATCCAAGCCAACACTCTTAAAGAGAACAAATAGAAATAAGCAGTAAGAAATGTGTGTTTTTTGTGTGACTATATATAATAAATGAAAACAACTTGAAATTTAATATAATAAAATTATTTATTTACAGCAATCATAATAACTTTCGCATTACACACAAAGAAATAATATATCGAAGGAAAATATGAAAAATAAAAATTACGAATAACATTAAATGATCCTCCTGAGGAGAATAAACTGATGCTCTGTTAAGTAGACGAATTAGTTCTTTGATTTATTTTATGGTCATTGGTTTTTTTGTTTCTGCAATAGGTTTTCTATTCGTTATTAACAAATTTGTGATCACACTAATGCCATTTTTATTAAATGCGAAGAAGGCTAATGCAGTTAAAAATTTTGATATTACAGATCACATTCCGATATTAATTGTAGTAAATATCTACTTCTTTGTAGTCAGAATTGTTGATGGCCGTCTTTGAAACGTTTGACAAATAGTTTTCGAAATTTTCTTGTCTTCTCTCTTTATGTTTATCAACCATTTATTTTCTATTAACCCTTCCCAAAAGCAATCTGAGGCCACTGTCATTCCCTGATCGTTCCATTTCTCCTTGGGAGGGTAGTATTGCCATTATCACCACTTTGGGGAACCAGTGCTTCAGAATAACCATGATTTGAGGCAGCTGAAACTGCATTTGATTATTATTAATAGTAAACAATCATGAGCATTTAACATAACAGGCTAAAATTTCGCTGGAAGTAATACATTGCAAGAAAAGTTTCAGATTTTATAGTTTCGTAAATCTGCGTAACTAAAGATTACCCGAATAATCCAGTAGGAACGAGTCACTTGGGAAAATTTTAAGTTGAATTGCTTTCATATATCTGTTTGGAGAAATTGTTATTTAACTATAATGTTTCCAATCGTTTATATGGAGTTAGCTCTTTGAAGTACCCCTAAAATCTATAAAAAATATTTCACGAAACTCAAACTCAGTTGGTTTAGGGATCAATTGAATATTCATGAGGAATCAACCGTTCAAGGGAATTTGTAACTCACTCTGTCTTAATTAAAATGTAACGATATTTAATTGTTATTCTGGTTCCTTTTACATTGTATAACTACCATACGTATTCTTGGTAATGGCGTTTATTTAATAAATACCACACCAGTGTGTACGATTACATTGGGAAACCACGTACAACTACATAATTATTAGTTCATAAGTGATGCAAAGTTCCTTCTGGATTCCAAATGCTTTTTTTTGTTATAATCTTGGAGCCGTTGCCAAAGTCTTCATGTATAGTGGTGATCAAAAGTTCTTCACTTCATTGGAATTATATATACATTTGTAATGTCAAAAATAGGGTGCAATGTATAATATATAATTCTCAATGAAATATTTCAATGTCAAATATTTAATTAACAAATGCATTAATTATTTTATATCTTATATTGTATAATATATTATATTAATTAATTAGCTTCAAAGTATCGCCAAAAAATAAATATAAATGGAAAGTAACTCCTACATTAATCGTGTGAGTTACTTATAAAATTTAGAATTAATATAAGGACAAAACGTATAATAGCAATCTTAAACAAACAAAGGACGAAAAAGTATCAATAAATCAAATTAATGCAATAAATTATGTTATCAGTTTTGGTTCAAAACGGAAAAAAAATGAAAAACAGATTAAATGAAAAAAAAAAAATGATAGAGTTTCAATCGATTTTATAAAAACATGAGAAAGAAATTAAAAAAAAAAAAAACATCATAGAAATTTTAAAAAATAATAAATAAAAGAAGAATTACCAACGATTTAAAAATAAGCACGATAGAGAAATTTAAAAATACACGTGAAAGAATTTTAAATAAATCAATAAAAATAGCTCGAGAAAGAAATTTAAAATAATAGAGAGTTTTCAGAATCGTGTCGTGTTACCGTAGGAGGTCGCTTTTTTCTCCCTCATGCTCATATTTCATATGCGCATGCTCAGTGCGCGCAAATATGAGCATGCGCGCTGGGGAGAAAAGCTAACGAACGTCCTACGGTAACTAACGTACGGTATGCAAAAAACTCTAATAAACCAATAAGAAACGTTGAAAGTGGACCAGGACAACGCCAACTCATTCTTCCCAGAACAATACCCATATATTTTATGTGAATAAAGTTATGGTGAATAAAATATATCTTTTATAATATTTATAAACATAAATTTTTTAACACAATATTGTTAAAAATGTTAGTCTTATCAGTAAGCTGCCTAGGGATGGAAAATGAAATAAATTTCTATTAGTTAAGAAAAAAAAATATACAACTATTATTCAAATACTGTTATACACTGTAAAAGAAAAGCAACACATAAGAGTCGCCAAACATTTACAAAGTATTATCCATCAAAGTGTTTTAGAAATTAATAATAAATTCATTATTATTATTTAATTATAAATAACATTATCAATTTATAAAAACTTATTATATTTATATGTGATTTTCTCATATATCTACTGGAACCATTATAGAACATTTTTTCAAAAGAAAACTTATTTTTTTAACCACTTACAAAACATGTGTACTGACTTAAATTTTTCTAACGAAATTCAATAGTTAAGAAAATCCTTTTCCATTCAATACGATTTCATAAATGATAAACTAAGCCTAAAAATATTTTTTACGTCTAGTAAATATATCTCTATTCGTTCAATAAAAATATAAAGCAGGTGTGCCGAAAAAGTATGTATTTCCTTTGTTAGTTTTATGTTATGTTTTTTTCCTCTACCGAAACAGCTCTTAAACATTTTATGAAGTATATCTTTGAATAACAATATGTATTACCATGGAACACAAATAATATTCACGGAATGACGGCAATAAAATTGGGACTTGCAGTTTTTCGAGATATGTGATGTGTACGGAGTATTCAGATAATGTATTGAACCTTTACGACGACTATGCGGCGGTTTTTCTTATTACTTTAATAGATTAAAAGGATGAATAAAATAGAGTTTGAAGATATTACAATTTAATAAAGACATTCCTTTATTTAAATGCGATACCAGAATTTAAAAATTTATAAATTAGAAGAGTTTGAGAAAATTTGAATGATATGGTCAATAATTTTTTTTTTTTAAAAAAATTTATTCATTAGTCATTGGAGATAAAAAAAAAATTCTATAGTATTTTGTGTAAAGAAAATATTTCATATTTTTCGTATTTTTTGTATTTCATCAAATTTATTGATATAACTTATTTCTGTCTCTCGTCTTAGTAAAAAAATAAATATTTTTCTAAAGAAAAATAAGCATTCTTAATAAGAAATTATGTATTTACTTAATAATGTAATAAATTTAATTAATAATTTTTTTTTAAATATTTAAGACATGATTATACCTATTGCATTTACTTTATTTTTGCTGGATTAAATGATGGTATATTAAAATCAATTTAAATTAAAAAAATATGTATATAACCACAAATTAAATCAATACTTATTGTCCTACATCATTTTATGCAATGATGATGTCGTTGTTGTCAAAAAAAGAAATTACTTAATTCATTTATTAAGATGAGTACAGTCAAATGGATAGAATTATACATCACAATCTGGCACTAATGTTGCTTAAGAATTAACGTTGCTCAGTCAGTGATACTTTGAATTCAGGCCCAGATACTTTGAATTCAGTTGTTTTGAAAATGCAGTTTCAAGTCCCATGCGAAAACACAATCCCATTTAAAGGTAACTTTTCCCATTCAATAAAGAAAGAAACTTCTGTATAATAACTAACAGCAGACTTGTTGCAGCAATAGATACACGAAAAATCTTCAATTACATTGTAAAGACTTCTTCAAAATGAAGGTCTATATACCAGAGAACAGTTGTATGTGTTCCTTCTTAAGAGATGAGCTTGTTGCATAAGTTTTATAATAGTAAAACTAGATAAAAAATTGAACTATATATTGCTCATAAAAAGAGTATTTTTTACGGATTTGATTCAAATATAAAATTGTAAAGAACAGAGTGAAAGAATAAAATATACATATCTGAAAAGAACAGAGTAATGCAATAAAATATGCACACCTGAAAGAAAAGAGAGATACAATAAAATATAAAAATCTGAAGAGAACATTGTGAACAAATATCAAATTGCTGATGGATACAAAGAAGAATAGGCTACATAGTTTTTAGTTGAAATATCTTTTGATCGGTCACACAAATCATTATGCTTTCAATGGAGAAACTGACAGCTGAGAGATATCCAAACGAGATCCTTAATACATTTTTAAAGACATATGGTGGGTTTATAGATAATATCTTCACATAAATGATAATAATACTCAACCACATTGAACTAAATTCTTCGAACATTATATTTTGTTAAATTCAAGATCCATAGAACGTAATCCTATTGATCATCTTTAAGCTATCTTGAAGACTCAGTTCTGTTCTCAGTTCTATTAGGGAGAACTTTTCGCAGATATTCTTCAAGTTCTTAAAATGAGCTGAAAGAAATATTTGCAAAGTGCATTTTTACTTTCCATTCAAAAATATTGAAATTTTTTATCTGAAAAATATTCTTTCAGTGCAATACAGGATTTAATATTTAAATACTTTTTCTATTCATAATAATATTAAAGAATGAAAAATATCTCATTTAACAGCAAGATCAATATATATCACTTTCTAAAGGGCATGCAAGCAGTAAATTATCGTACTTAGAAATCAATAATCTCATATAAAACGTCACAATGCTTTTGTTTATATACTCTGATGATCAAATAAGAGATTTTGTAAATATTAATATATTTCTTGAGGCCTTTATGGCAAATTTTACAATCCCATCATAGCATAATATTCAAATGAATATTATGTGTGCATTATGATGGAATTTGAAGAGAGAACATTGCCTTTAGAAGGACTCTTAGCAGTAATTAACTTTCTTTTTATATTGTATAGGAGGAAACCTTGGAAATTCTACCAGACAACCCTTTACTTTTAGTTGCATACTATTCTATTTAATAATAGACGAATATTAAATCTAACAGTAAATATTATGTTAACTATTATTCTGAAATTTTGTATTTACATTATTGGGAATTAGTTATTATTAAATTCAATGAATATAGTGCAGTAAAAAAATAAAACAAATGAGAACTCAATATTTTAATTGAAGCAAAAAAAGGTTTTAAGATAGACAAAATAAACATTATAATTTGATAATATTTTTTCTACATTAATCTGTAAAATTAACTTGTAAATATACACAAAAAACCACACAAAAACAGTAAATGTTATAAAAAGTATAAAAATAAAGTATATATGTAGTATAGAATAAAAGAGGCCTGATGGCCGAATGACTAGGCTCTGGCGCTCGATACCACAAGTTTCTGGGTCGAGTCCCAGAGGTGCCATGGATGTTTGTAGTGGTTCGAATCCGCTTTAAACAAGTTCCGGTCTAAAATGGCTATAGTGCGTTGGGCATAGGGCTGACAATCCTACCCCATAAAAGAAGACATCTCCAAATCAGCCAGTAGCACATGGTCTTGGCCGACCATGGGGCACTTTTGGGCCAATGTCGATTATATAAATAATAAATTCACTGTAATAATAATAGTATTTAATAAAGTATATAAGGAATATACTTTTTAATAAAATCATTAAAAGCATATTATTTTTGTACATTTAACAATAGATATTTCTAGTGTTATATTTAATATAGTTTATAAGCAAAATTTTCCTCCAATCGATAATTAAAAATGACAATAAGTATTTTAATTAGTACCAGTTACTATACCTCATTTGAAAAGTCAAATATATATATATATATATATAGTATAGTATATAAGTATATACACTCAAGAGCCAAAACATTATGACCACCCCTACATTTGCAATGAACTCGTCTGGATGACGGGGAAGGCACGTGATCAGGTGGAAGTGTTATTTAACTGGTATTAAGTGGTGGTATTAATCCATGCCAAGGCGGGTTGAAGCTGTGTTGCGCGCCAAAGGTGGGCCAACTCGTTATTGACAGGTGGTCATAATGTTTTGGCTCTTGAGTGTATATAGAGAGAGATACTTATATATATTATATACATATTTATTTAAGTAATCTAATGAAAATATCGAATTTTTGTTGCTTTTTGTAGCCACATATAACATAATTTTATCAGTTTGCATAATATTACAAAATATATCACTTTAAAAAAATAGGTTTAGTTTTATTAAGTTGTCTTTGAAATTACAATGTTTACATTGAGTATTCGACTTAATCTCTATTTTAAAAAATCAATAATTACTTATAATTTAAAATTTGTTAATAATTGTTATTTAGCTATATGATTAAAAATAATAATACAACCATCAGAAATGCATTCTGCAACTATTGTAAATGCATTGTAATTAAAATAATATGCGATGAAATATGACACCTTATAATAATTAAAAATTTACAGATTTATTCAACAGCGATTTCTAACTATGCTATTTAAGTGTCTCTCCTTAGAGTTTTTAAAAATATAATTAATATTAATAAAATATTTTTGTTAAATTCGCAAGAGTTTCAGTAATTACTTTAACATTGAATAAACATATACGTTTTGTAATGATTTTCAATATTTTAAAAATTTAAATATTAGTCACGAATCATAGCTATGAGTTAATTACAAATTGAAGCACTGCTAGACAAATAATTGATTCCAAATAAAAACTTACAAGATAATGTTGCATGTTATTGTCACCCGTTTCATATTTACTTTGCGTAATGCGTTATTAAACTCATTCTAAAATACATTAGATGCATCAGCTTTTAAATATTTTCTCAAGTAACATCACCAGGAAAATTAGTTATTCTGTAAGCTTTACAAATTACCTCTAAAGTACCAATTAGTTTATATGCAAATTTTGTTGAAAGATTTTCGTTCAAGTTTGTTTTTCATTTTTAGTTTTGAAAACAATATGTCAAAAGATTTTTCGTTTCTCAAGTTTATTTTCAACTGTTATGTTTTTGAAAACAATCTGTCAAAAATTGTTTCAAAATACAACTTGAATTAAATTTTCAGGCACATAGTTAAAGATTCAAAATAGTAGCTGAATAGTCATGAATAAAAATTATGTACTCAGTACACTCAGACTTATTTTTTAAAACGTATTTTAAAAAATTTATAAATTTATGTTTCTTTGAAGTAATATCATTTTTTAAATTTTTAACATGCTTTTAATTAAACTATTACATGTAGTTTAAATATATATATATTTGCACTACACGTAAAATAGTCAAGAACCAAATAGAAATAATTAACTTAATTTTCGCATTTTCTTTATGTGCTCGATAATTAAGTTGTTATTTTATGAAATTAAAAAATGCATTTTAAATTAGTTAATAAGTTATTTCAAATAAATAACTTATTAACTAATTTAAATGCATTTTTTAATTTCATAAAATAACAACTTAATTATCGAGCACATAAAAGAAAATGCGAAAAATTAAAAATTTACAATGCATGTCATTTATGAAAATATTGCTACAAATTTGCATTTGTATTTTAGGAATATTACGAATAATATTCATTATTATTGTTTTATATTTCTAAAAAAATTGAATTTGCTATTCAAGTAAAAGTTCTTGATTATTTTATCTAACGCTGAAGTTAGATTTAACTTTTAAATTTTAGCTTTAATAAATGAAAAGTAAAAAGTTATATAAATAAAAATTATTAATATATTTCATAAATAAAATGAAGTATTTTAAATAAATTGTACTAAATTTATACATGGAAATCTAGTACACTGTTATACGAAAAGGCTATAAAAAACTATGGAAAAAAATTATTAATACATTTTATCCTTCAAAATTTATTTCTACAAAATGTTGTGTTTCTGAAAAATATCAAAGGAAGAATAGTTTATTTAATTATTTAATGTTATTCAGCACTAAAAGGCATAAATACTTTTAAATTTACAAGTAATGATTACATTTTTCTAGGTGTTGATATCAATTTCATTTAAAATTTTAGTTTCCTTTTTAAATAGTAGATGACTATTTATTAATAAGATAATGTAAGTCACTCAAAAAAGTTCAAGAACACAGAAATTTATTTCCATTAGTTATGTGATTTTTTTATGTTTATTTTCTTAAAATTAAACCATCGTATTAAAATAGTATTTGAAAAAAAATGTGCGAAATTGAAGAAGAAATCTTTATGTTTAAAAATTAACTATCTACATTTCAGAAACAAAAATAAAATAAAATTGTACCACGTTATTTATAAAAAATATATATATTTATACTTTTTTTTTTATTTCGTGTTGTAAGTAATTAAATGGCATAAATAATAAATTGTATCCCGTTATTACAAAAATATATATATTTATACATTTTTTTTATTATTTCGAGTTATAAATATTTAAATGGCATGTCATGTCATAAATGAGATTAAATTCTCCTTTTTTCAAATTAAATATTGTGTCTTGCTTCTAAATTCGCAGCTATAAAATTACATTTTTAAAAGGATATAATGTTACAGAATTTCTTTTACTTCGAAAAATATATATTATAACAAATTTTACTTAGTTATATTGACAAGAAATTGATGACATTCAATAGAGATTGATGGAAGGGTAATCAAGCAGAAACGTTTTTTATATATCATAATTAATTCTAACGTAATTTAACAGTAATTTATCATTACCAACTATATTTTCCTAGTTATATCGATTAAACCAAAAGTAAACATTTGGTAAACAATTTAAAATATTTTCATCATTAATAATTTTAATAGGTTTAAAACAATAAAATATTAAATATTCAGCATCATTATTTAAATAATTATTTTAAATTAGGCTAGTTGTTCAATTAAATAATTAGATGGTCGTTAGATAGTTATTAGGGATGAACAACAATTGCAAATTAAATTTAAATATATTTATTTATCCCCTGAAATGTGATATTAACTTAAAATAATAACTATTTTAATTATTTGATGTAACTAGAAGTCTAATTATTTGTAGAAAATTATATTAATTTTATATTTAGTGTTTGTTAAGAGTAATTAATTTTAATATGTTTAGTATCTGTTTTTTCAAATTTTATTATCATTTCAACTTTATTCACTCATGGAATATTAATATATTAATAAGGTTATTTATGGATATTTAAAATATTTTTTATTTTAAGTTTATCTTTGAAATTTACAATCATTTGTTTTTAATTTTGTCATGAATAGGTGTTTTAAATGTGAATAATTTCATTGAGTTTTATATGTAATTATTAAAATTATCATAAATTAGCTGATAATAATGGTGATTTTCCTTTATTTATGATTAATCTTTAATTAATCTCACGGCTATTGTAAAGATAAATTAGCAGAGATGTATATTTTTGTTTACTATATTTTTAACGTTTGATTTTATGTTGATAAGAAAATAGGATTACAATATATTAGTATACAGTCGGCAAAAAATAATAGAGTTTCCTAATATTATTATTTTTAGATCTTAACATATAACACATCTTTGAAAATGGTTTACAAATTAATAAATATTTTATTGCATTTCTTAAATGTATTCATTAACTTGAAATGGTATCAACGATATTAAGTCAGAATAATTTATATAACTGCAGGCAGTAAATGGTATAATTTAATAGTCATAGAATTACACAAGAAAAAAAGAGATTTTTTTAGCTCCTTAGTACTAAACAAAAAATTGTTTAATGATTTATAAACAGTTTTTAAAATTAAATTTTAAAACTTTGTTATACATTAGGAGCATTGATGAATTTTATTAACGGAATTCTATTTGTAACTTTTACAGATATTTTGCTGTATTATTTAAATAAAAATATCTTTAATTTTAAATACAGCCCGTATTTTATAAGTATATTTTTTATAGTTTTATTTTACTTTTTATATTTCAATTATCTTTTTACTACAAAAAAAATCTTTTAACTGAAATTTTATGTAATTTTCAAAATTAAAGTAACTTGTTAGTTAATTTTATAATTTATTGCATAAATGCAATATGCATTTTAAGCATAACATTTTAAAACTGATTTTTTTATTAGAAATAAAAAGAATTTTTTATCCATGAAATGAAGAATATAATTTGAAAAAGCGTATTGTAATTTTTATTATATTAATAATAAAATTTAAATTTAAATGTTTATCAATCATATTTCATTAAAAAAACGTTTATTTGATTACTTTTATGGAAGTATTTCACATTCGATTGAAATCAAATACTCATAAAAAATAATGATATAAACTATGCATATAAAATAATAAGAAATAATCTATAAATCTGTGATTAATTCATATTTTTTTCTTATAAAGTTTTTATAATTATTTCAAAAATTCCATATCTTATTGGTTCACCAAAAGCATAAAAGTTTTATTTTTGTTATAATAGTTTTTCATAACGAAAATTAATATTTAATGTTTATTAAAAATATTCCCAAACATTTGAATAAAATTGTGTTTTTATTTTACAAAAATTTTTCTTTTAACTAGTGCAAAAACATATATATATATATATATATATATATTAATTATATATTGATTATATAGATATATTTAAATTTTTTAATATTGGGAAAGTAAATTTTGAATCACTACATATCCAAACTTTTAATCAGATTGCTATAAAGGAAACAATCATATTCTAATATCAGGGTTGAGTATTGGAAAAATTCTGAATAAAAGTTAATTAATTATAATGAATAAGTTTGTTAATCAACTGAGTGCTTCTAAAAAAATTTAGTTCCTGTGAGCCATTTCCAATGATAGCACTTATTTGAGGATCCAACTGTACTATAAATGCTGAAAACATTTGTGGTATAGCTAGCCAATGTAAATAAAAGGAAAACAAAATATTTATATCTAAAGAAAAGTAAAATATTTATAAAAAAGTTAGAGATTAGTTAACTATGTTGATTAATTAACTATGTTGATTAATTAAATTTGTTAATTAACTGGAGTGCACCATATGTTAGTTTTAAGGATGTCATTTATATAAGGTCTAATGCTTGAAGGATGTCCTTTTTGTCCCAATTTTACTATAAATGCCGGAAAACATTTGTGGTACAGCTAGCCACAGAAACAAAAAAAGAAAAATAAAATATTTATTAGCTAAAGAAAAGTAAAATATTTCTAAAAACAGTTAGATGTTAATTAACTATGTTAATTAAATTTGTTAATCAACTGCAGTGCACCATGAGTTAATTCATTCGAACCATTTCAATAATAACATTTATATAAAGATCTAATATTTGAAGGGTGTCCTTTTTTTTTCCTACTGTACTATAAATGCCGGAAAACCATTTGTGGTACAGCTACCAAAGAAAGTAAAAGAAAACTAAATATTTATATCTAAATAAAAGTAAATTATTCATAAAAATATTTTATGTCATATATGTATATATTTATTTAGTTATATTTGTGAAAAATCATACTTAAATTCGTCTCTCAAACATTTAAAAGCATTTTTACATTAATATATGAGTAATGTGTAAAAAGGAAATGCAAGATTATCAGGGCGGCATTATAAGAATAAAACGTATAAGTGCAATTGTTTGATTGGAACATTGGAAATAAATAAAAGAAAAGCAACATTTATATTTTACTCGTTAAAATGATTTTCCATCTTATTTGAAATAGTGGAAAAGGAAATCTTAACTTCAGCAAAATAATACTCCATGATATTTATGATTTACTTGAAAATAAGATGAAAATACAATATTAAATAAAAGAGAAATGGACAAGTACAGTTTAAAGATTTAAATTTAATCCGTTTTATTTAGGTAGAAATTTATTATTGAATTTAGAGAAAAACATGAACGACAGAAACACTTGAAAAAAAAATGATGTACATCAGTTCATTTTTTATAGACTACATGGAACTGCATTAATTTCGCAGATTACGAAAAGTACGATTCGATCTTTCTAGCTGTCAAAGACAGATTATTATTCTGAGAGAATTTCTTTCGTCTAACTCATTAGAATGTTACATTATGTGAATCTCAATACATTGTCATGAAAAAGTATGAAGTACATTTTGTAAAAAGTACATTTAAAGTATATATTGAAACAAATATCATAAATTCTACAATGCCTAACAGAAATTTCTATTTCGTAAAATATGTAAATTAAATCTTTAATTTTAATTATATTATGTAAAAAATATATAAACCCAACATAAGTTTTAACTAGATCTAAAATTTTTCGTGTATGCCATGTAAAAGTATATAGTATATTTTGTAAAAAGTATATTTAAAGTATATTTTTTAAGCAAATATCATAAATCCTACAATGCTCGACAGAAACTTCTATTTCTTAAAATATGAAGTTTAATTCTTAAATTTTAATTATATTATGCAAAAACAATAAATAAGGCATAAGTTTTAACTATATCTTAATTTTCATGTCAAAGAATATCTTAAATATATTCTTTGATAAATTTGATAAAATTAAAAAAATAATAATTATAAATTAATAAATATTAATTTATTACACTATAATTATTAAATATTAATAATTATAAATTTGTGTAACCACTTTTATAATTATTTCATACATTTAAAAAAAAAATTCAATTATTTTCCTCAATGTTCTTAAAGAAAATAAAAAACACAACACACACAACTGTTGGTTTAAATATGTTATAAATAATCATTATTATTAATTATGTAAATTTTATCTTAATTATCGGAACTGATTAATTTAGCTATAATTATTCAATTTAAAAATTTGATAAAAAATGAAAGAAAATGTGAAGGACTGTAATATTTATTTCATACGTTTAAGAAATATTTCAATTATTTTTATCATTGTCTTTAAAGAAGATGATAACACAACAAACAACTGTTTATCTAAATATTTTACAAATAATCATCATTATTAATTATTTAACTTCAATAAACTAGATAACCAGTGCTAATTAATGTAGCTAGAATAATTAAATGTAAATATATTTTTTTCTTTCAGTATAAATTGCTAAATTTTTAGCAAACGCTACTTTTAGTTTTCATTTAATTAAAATTAAATATATATTTAGACAAAATATTATCTATTCAATTATATGCTTATACACGTGTAATGAAACTGGCTGAAACGATATTTTCTAATTAGTCTTGTTGGATTATTATTTGAAGCTAATCTAACTTAATTAAATTAATTAACCACACAATTTTTGTTTAATTAACATTAATGAAAAATAAACTTTGTTACAGGAATGAGGGAGGTCAAATTTATCTTTTAACATCGGGAATTATAAAAAATCCGGAGGTAATTTCTGTAAAAACTCTACCAAGCAAGATAAATGAGTTTCCTCGGGAGGGTGGACACCATAGTAATTCGTCCAATTTTCTGACAGAAATTAGCAGTCTAATTAACATGCTTTGTCATGTTGCATAAAAAACTAATTTTTCCTCTGGGAGTGCCAAACCGAAATCTTCGGTACATCAAGAGGAGGTTGTTCTTTTTGACAGTTAAAAATTTAATTAATTTCCTAAATCGGGGATAATACTAATGAAATGGTCTAGTGCTTTTCAAAATATTTTTAAAATAAATTTACAAGAAAAGGATATTTTACTGCCGTGAGTATCATATACATATATTTCTCTTTTAAAAATCAGACTAACTTTTTAAAAATAAATAAGAGAGAGAAATGGACAAGTACAGTTTAAATACTCAAATTTAATTTCAAAATCAAATTTTAGGCAGAAATTTATTATTATTGAATTTAGAGGAAAAACATGAACAAACAAACAAAAAAAAAATACATGAAAAAAATGTTAACTTAAGTGCATTTTTGCAGGCTGCATGGAACTGCATGGATTTTGCAGTTTGCGAAATATACCATCCAGTAAGACCCTATAATCTCTTTCTAGCTGTCATGGACAGATTGTAATTCTTAACGATTTTCTTTCGTCTAACCAAATTAGAATGTCATTTTGTGTGAATCTCAATGTGCCATGAAAAAGTATAAAGTATATTTATTAAAAGCACTTTAAAGTATACTTTGATGCAAATAATATAAATCCTACAATGCTCAACAAAAATTTCTGTTTCTTAAAATATGTTGTTGAAATCTTAAATTTAAAATTATATTATGCAAAAAAAAAAAAAAAAAAAAAAAAAAAAGAAAAATAAATTCGACATAAGTTCTAACTAGATCTTAATTTTTTGCTTGTATGCCATGTAAAAGAGGAGTGAAGTATATTTAAAGTATCATTATTTTGAAACAAATATCATAAATCTTACAATGTCCAACAGAAATTTCTATTTCTTAAAATATATGGCTTTAATCTTAAATTTTAATTACATTATGCAAAAAAAATTAAATACGACATAAGTTTTAACTATATCTTAATATTTGCATGCATGTCATGTAAAAGTATAAAAGTGTATTTAGTAAAAATACTTTTAAAAAGTATATTTTGAACAAATATCATAAATCCTAGAAGGTTTAACAGAAATTTCTATTTCTTAAAATATGTAGTATAAGTCCTGAATTTTAATTATATTATACCAAAAATAAATACGGCATAAGTTTGAATTACACAACTAACCATTAAAATTGCTACACCTGGAAGAAATGCAGATAACAAACTGATATTTGTTGAAAAATATATCATACTACAAATAACAAGTGATTAAAGTTTCAAAAGAATTTGGGTGCATAGATCTGTGAGAAATCAGTACCCAGAACAACCACCTCTGGTTGTAATAACAACACTTATACGCCTGGGTATTGCGTCAAACAGAGATTGATTTCAATTATTTTTAACATTGTTTTTAAAGAAAATAACAATACAACATGTAATTGTTTATGTAAATTTTTAATATATAATCATTATTATTACTTATGCAACTTTTATAATCTAGATAACCAGTGTTAATTAATTAAGCTATAATTATTAAATATAGATACTTTTATTGCTAAATAAATTGTTAAATTTTGCAAACATTACTTTTTTGTTTACATTACTTTTTCATTAATATTAAATTATATATAAAATGTACATTTAATATTTACAAATTACCTATTCAATTACATGCTTATACGTGTAATGAAACTGGCTGAAACAATATTTTCTAATTAGTCTTGTTGGATTATTATTTGCAGCTTAATCTAACTTAATTATATTCATTAAGCACACAATTTTAGGCAATTAAAAGTAATGAAAAATAAACTTTTTGTTACGGAAATGAGGAGGTCAAATTTATCTTTTAACATCGGGAATTATAAAAATCCGAGGTAATTTCTGTAAAACTCTACCAAGCAAGATAAATGAGGTTCCTCCCTGGAAGAATCGGACACCATAGTAATTCGTCCAATTTTCTGACAGAAATTAGCAGTTTAATTAACACGCTTGTCATGTTGCATAAAACTAATTTTCCCTCTGGGAGTGCCAAACCGAAATCTTCAATTTACATCAAAGAAAAAGGTTGTTCTTTATGACATTTAAAAAGAAATTTTAATTAATTTTCTAAATAGGGATAATACGAAATGGTCTAGTGTGTTTTGAATGTTTTAAATAAATTTACAAGGATGGATATTTTACTGCCGAAGTATCATATACATATATTTTTCATTTTAAAAGTCAGGCTAAAATTCTTTTTAATTTTGTTTATTTCAATCTCAATTCTGTAAAAGCACAATTGCTTTCATTACATTTCATATTTGAAAAAACCAAAAATTTGGAGTAATTAAATTAATTTTTCATAATAGATTTCAGTGGTAATAATTAATAAATTTAAAAAACAGAAGACGAATTTACAAAAATTTGTCAATCTCCTATAATAAAGAGTGATTTTAAAACGAATTTTTTCATTTTATATTTACAAATAAAAAATTGACAGCTATAAGGGTATATGTATTATTTTTGTAGTTACCATTGCAAGAGTTTACCTTTCGAATGCAGTCACCTGTAAAACATGAATTGAAATACATGTTCACCTGTAATACTAGTATGTGATTTCATTAAATTCATTTTCATGTCTTTAACATTTTATAAATATTATTGGAGTATTTCAATTTTTGAGTTATACGGTATTAAGAAATCCAGTCTTAATGAACTTATGACTGGTTTTCACTAAAAATGTGTCCTGATTACAGCTTGCATTTTTATACAGAGCCATTCTCTCAACTAGGAGAGCGAGTAATAATCATAAGATTTTTTGCCCATTATTTTCATCAGTCTATCTGTACATTGCATTGGTGATTGCGGATTTGTAATACTCGTCATGACAGCCGATTCCAAAAAAAGACCTTAATTTTTCTCGGTGACGTTCAGATGATCCAAATTAGGTGATCGAAGATGGGTGTATTATCAAATTTCTGTTCTATAAAATAATCATGGATACATCTCTCGGAATACATGGATATAGTAAATATCTTGAGCCATAGGCTAAGGTCAAAGGCCCTTTCATAAAAAATCCACATATAAGACAACATAGTCCTTCAGGATCTAGATATAGCGAACAGCCTATATCCAACTGTTGACGATACAACGGTGGTTCAACGTTAGTTGTTGAAACTAAACTCTGGAGGTCAAACTAAAAGCTGGAAGTCAGCTGTACGCCAGGATAGTGTGAAGCTTCTTAATTTTATATGTTTTTTATGGGTGTTGCTATTATTCTATTTTTTGTATTGGGGAATGCGGTCGTCAATTAAAGAACACAAGATAAGATGATTTTGAGTTATTGATTCCTCCCGTTCGCCAAGTAAGAGAAAGTGTATTCATTCTTTTTTGAAAATACATTTGAGACGGACTTTTAAATTGCTTCAAAATATATTTGTTAATAAAATAAATAATAAAATATTAAATAAACATTTATTTCAGTTGATTTAATTGATGAACTTTTGAATATTGTGAAGGAGTCTTTTCACGATTTTGAAAGAAATAATTATTATAGTATTCCTCATTCTACAGTTAAGATCTGATAAGGAAATTACAAATATTAGGCTGATATTCGATCGTCTAATCTTCGTCTAAAAGCATAAGGTGGAAGTTTATTAATGAATGTCTGATACCTGAGACACCGTTTAACTCTAAAATTTTAGATGTGATTTTACAACTTCGAAAACATAAGTTTGACCACTGATTGTTTAATTCAGTCCTTAAATTGATTATTTTTTTAAGGAGCAAATACAATATATAAATGGTTAGAACTTTCTAAGAGCACTGTAGAAATTCTAAAAGCGCTATCATGAATTTGAAGTTTAAAAACAAATATCGGATGTGTTGGAGAAATTTATGCTGGGAAAGAATTATGTCTCAAGAGTGGAAAGCTAACAAACGCCAATTGAAAATTGTTAGAAATAATATGGAACACAAAAGAAGATATTTTTAAATTTGATTTTGAACCCCTTCTTGATAAACTGATAGATGATTTTAAATGATAAACTGATAGACTGATGATGACCTTCTTGATAAACTGATAGATGATTTTTTATGATAGATGATTTTAAAAAATCAAAGCATTATGCACTTCAACCTACATCGAAAATATTCCATTCAGATGAATTTGATACATTTTTTTATTGTCGTAATAAAATTATTAAAACACGAAATATGGGAAATTGGATTAGGATGTAACGATGAACTATCACTTGAGTTGAAGGGAAAAAAAGGGAAATTTAATTCATTTTTAAAAGAGATGAATTCTCTCAGATTTATCTTTTGAAAGACTTGATAGTCGAAAAAAATATTTCTATTCTCCATTCAGTCAATTCGTCTATTAATACACTTCGTTACTCATCTTCACTCCAGTGTCGATATGTTGTATCTCATTGAAATCTATTCTTCTTTTTGGCTGTTGTCAACTCAAGACGTCTCCGGGTTTGAATAATACCATACAATGTAAGAATTCAGTGCAGTGTTCGGGAATAGATTTGTCTTGGTCGAGCAGAAAAAAATGAGCCAACAATTGGGTCATTCTTAGAAAAAAAGGACTACAGTATATGAGGCAGATAGCATCATCTTTCATCTTTTTTGAAAGAGAACAGACTTTCGCACGACATTGTATTTCTGGCATTGTTTCTTTCGGACAAGCGTTGGTGATTATGCAGTTTTTGCAAATCCCGCAATGTCTCATTTATGGCCCATGCCCAAATTTATGAAATATCACTGAAAAGAAATTTATCTCAAGATTTTATAAAACTTTGACATTCGACTATCACTCTTTTTTGTTCCCATATGGGAACTACATTGTAGAAAAGTGCTGTTTAATTTTAAGTCCCGTGGTAAATGATAATTTCATACTATTAATAAATTACAACTCTTATTTGTTTTTGTTTTTTCATATTTTGATTGTTACTTTATATACTAGGATTATTTTGTTATATGAAAAATATCAGTAATAATTTCGTGATAATCTAAACAATTTATATTCATTTGATAACGTGAAATGTTTAAGCACTAACATGAATTATATTAGAAATGATTTTTTTTCATTCGTGTATCAAAATTCAAATGCTTTCATTAAAAAGGCAGATAAAAAATATATGTTAAAATAAATGTAATTAATAAAAAGTTATATTTGGAATTCATAAATTAAATATTTTCTTACTTAATAATAAGTTCTATAAAATTATTCTTAATATTTTTAATATTTCAAGACGGAAGTGTCGAAAAAGAAAATAATACACAAAATTATGACTTTCAAAAATATTAAATAAATAATTGATTTTAAATTAAGAAGCAAACTATTTTTCAAAGTGTCATTTGCCTTGAAAATTTTATTATCATTATTTATCTGGATATAATTCTTTATTTTGATTTATTTTTAGTAGCGATCATGTCGACCAAACCGATTAGTTTCAACAAAAGAAGCCTATTTTTCTAAAAATTGAATTGCAATATGTGTATTTTCTGTTCTGCTACATTTTAAATTAAAATGTATGCTTTATTGAGAATAAATAAATAAAGATTTTTATCATTAAAGGTGAACTGACATCAATCTTATTTTTTTTTTCTGAAAAAAATTAATTTTTAATATTTTAAATAATAGCAAATATATTCAAATGATGTTTGTTAATAGATTATTCATTTTAAAAATATGTACATTTATTCAGCGGCATATAAAGTTAATAGAAGAATTCTTAAAGTTTACACCATTATCTCAACAAACATTCGTTTTTCGATAATAGAAAAAAAAATTATGAGTTGTGCAAATGCTATGAATATGTGTTTTTGGCCTTTATTTATTTATATTCATTTTAAATTTATAACGTTTAATTTTTCTTTGTGTAAAAACATAATATTGTTCGGATACGAGGTCCCCGAAATCTCTAAAAATATAAAGCTACGAATAAGTACGAATTAAAGTTATAGTATAAATTTACACAATTTTAAAGCTTTAATTTGCTACATATCTGTAGCAGCAATTATAAAATAGAGAAAGCTTTACCTATTCAGAAGCAACAAAATGATGAGGCCAACATCTTTTGTCCTTTTTATACAATAGTTGGTTATTTATTTTTGTATTAATATACATAGATTTTTCTGAAATATGCAATTAAACATATATATGTTCAACTTAAAAAAAATTAATAGTAAAATATATTGTGCAAATCAATATAATAATTATCATTATAATCATCCTCATTGGGGCTACAGTCCTTGCATGTTTCTGATCTCCTTTACCACTGTTCGCCATTTCACACGACTAGATGTCCTTTGTTTCCAATAATTAACTCTCAGTATTTTCTAGTCCCTCTTGAATGATCGCTCTATCTAACTTTCGGTGTTCATCTGGGTCTAGATCCGCTTGAGATTTCTTGAGGAGTCTTCTTGTTGTTTTGTTATCGCCCTCTCCCTCTGTATTTAGATCCGCTGGGGTTTCCTTAGCAGTTTCTATTTTTTTGTTCTGTTTAGCTTTATTCTCTCTACATGAACTAAACACTGGATTCTCCTTATCTTCTTGACAACAACTGATTCCTGGTAAAAATGAAAGATTAATAATTAACATAATGTACATAATACGTCCCAAAAGTGAATAGATTATGGATAGAATAAAAATGACAGACGTTTAGAAATATTAAATATATAACTATCTAAAACTTTAATTAAATAAAGCATTTGTTTTGAAATTGGATATTTGATAGAACATTTTTTCCCTTCTGGCCAATATTATAAATATTCTTTTTAAAAAATTGCTAAGTTATAATCTGATATTTTAGACAATTAAATCCTTGAAATACGAGTTCTAAATTGATTTAATTACTTACAATGTATAGATGAGTATTATAGATATACAACAAAATAAAAATTAACAGTCTAACATGTACGTCATGATACAAGCTGCGATATAAATCTTGACATTAATTGTATATACTCAATAAAATTACTTTTAAAACATTATATATCCATTCATTAAAAATCAATTCATACCTTCCTGAGAAAAGTATAAGACCCTTATTGCTCAAATTTCTTGACTCCAGCATACGCAGTGCCCTGTTTAACCATTTTTCGATAAAGCAAAGCGCCATTAAGCCTGCAGAAATCAGTAGGAAGCAAGTCTTTTTGCTGAGCACGTTGACTTTAATCTGGAAACCTTATGCACGCAGTATTTTAAAAATTATACGATGATTGTATTTTTATTGTATAGACCTATTTAAATTAAATATGAGTTGCTAATGCCTTACATTGGTGTCATTATCAAATCAAGGTGAGCTCTGTCATATTTGAAACTGAAATACAGAGAATTAGTAATAATATATTCTTATTTTCCCTTTAATATACTCTTCATTTTCATTTACATTGATTTAAGAGAACGTGAATCTGTAGCTGCTTAAAATTCCTGAGTGAATATTTAAAAATAAAAT
>BPLR01019838.1:0-56356 GCA_021605095.1 Caerostris extrusa
CATATGATTTATTGATAATTTTTAAAAATCAGCAAATCCAAACCTCGGCCTTTCTGCACAAGTTGCCACGCTATACTATTTTATCGGGAGGATAGTCAAAATTTCGAAAAATTTAATTAAATAAAAAAAAAAAATATTTTCCATTGCCAACAGAAGGCACTAACAAGTGTTTGTTAATGTTTGGAAAATTAACATCAAAGTATTGTTATTGTACACATAAACAGTACATATTTATACAGAATAGTATATATAAATTTAAATCGATATTTCACTTTCAGTCATTAAATAATCCTCAATATTTCCTTTGATTAATATTGCCCATATTATTCCTTACATTAACTATCTAAAACACTGCTGAAAAAAACAATAAGTATTCATCACAAGAAATAACTATCAATAAAAATTAAACATTTTCTACAATAAAAATACCTCTAACAAGTAATATAAAAAAAAAAAAAAAAAAAAAATTTATGTCAATTCCTACTTATTCTCTCTCACATACAGACTTTCCATCTGTCTCACTAATTTATTCACGTTTCATTTTGTTCCCTCCTTGACTCAGATTAGAACCCAGAATGAAAAAAAAAAAAAATTTAACTGCAGTCTACACGCTTCGCCACTGACGGTATTTATTCTTAAATTTATATCCTGCTAAATATCTTATATAAGAGAAATTTTTTTCTCCCATATGAAACTAAAAATTAAATTTAATTAATGAATTAATACTTGAAAAGACTGTATTAACATCAAATGTCATGCCAATTTTTTATTTTGAAATTTAAATTTTTCCAAAAATGTTTTCAAGTTTTCTTATGTTAGAAGAATGTTATCTTTTTTTTTTTTTATTTTGCTCTTCATTTCAGATCTTTAAGAAAATATCAAATTTTCAAATCAAGTATGAACTAATAGGAATTGAAAAAAAAAAGCATTAAAATTTTATTTCATTATATAACAAATTGTTTCATCTAAATATTATTGCAACCTTAATTTCTTTTTTAATTTGTGACAAATGATATTTATATTTTGCATATAAATAATCTCATTTTCCATTTAATATACCGAGTTCAAATAAAAATTTTTAGGATTTTAAATATTTTATATTGTCTTATCCAAACAAATCCAACATCAATTGTTATTCACTATTCTTTATATTCATGGAGAATTTGTTACAGAATATACACATTTTTAGGAAAGTTTCTTGTAAACAAATATTTGCTTATTTTTAGATTAATAGTAATTTTAATGTAGCGTTTAAACTACCGGTTTTGTTATCATGAAAAATTTTATTGTTTTTTTTTAAATGTACTTTGTAGAAGTGAAAAAATATTGCTAAATTCTTATGAATTTAATCAAACTCTTAAAATGACACAAAGCATAGAATTTTTTTTGAGGAAATGGAATGCAAGAGAATCTTATCTAAAGTTCAACATCATTTAAACAACTTTGTATGAAAAGGTTTTCATCAGATTCTAAAATCTCATGTGGTAGAACACCAATTGGAAACCGGATCTCTTGCTTATTCAAGTTTCTCATTGGATGGCATTCTGCAACATTAATATCCGGTGGAAGGCCACCTTTAGATGATTGCAGCAACTCAAAATAGTTTCGAATATAGCTAAGATCATCATATGCCTATTGTTGCAGTAAAATTAGTATTTAGCCAAATTAGTATTGTTAAACTATTAGCAGGTTATTTGTTCATTTATTGTTTAAATATTTTCTTAAAATATATGTTGCTTTGTTGGGTAATATACAAAGTAATCAATATAATATACTGCATAAACATAAAAATAATTAATAGGATAGATAAAATTTAAAATAAATATAAACAATCCATTATCCAAAATTGAACTACGGATGGCAAAAATAGTGTTGGCCACGACAAAATTGATTAAACAACAGATACAGAAAGCATAAAGCTTTTTATTCATTTAAATAATTTATATGCATATTTTTAAAACATCACACATTAAAAAGTTATGACCTGATTAAGAGGCATTTACATTGCATAGTAGTATAAATAAGTGCATGGTATTTAATGGAGAAAACATGCTAGTAATACCCTAATAATCACAGAAATGGGATCACAGCAATTAAGTATGGAATTAATAATCAAATCATATTTCTTCATATTTAAAATTTAAACAGATAAGTTTATAAAAATTATTTTAAAAATAATACTACAAATTTTTAATAATAATAATAATATTATTTAAAAAAAATCTGTTTAATGAAACATATTTTAATACATAAGCCAAACAATATGAGGTAATTTACAAACTTAACCAACATATTTTAAACTAAATTCTAATAAACAATACTAAACAATAACACAATCCATGAATAGATTGGAAGCCCATAAAAAAAGCAGAAAATTATTATAAGTTTAAATTCACACTTCCAATAAGTTTTTATTTATTTATTTTTGTTTACTAATATGCTGACATAGTTAAAATTTAAAATAGTTAACAAACTTAACAAGAATTTGTCATTTATAAATATTGTTAAGCCTTTTTCTGTGCATTACATCTAAGTATATTTATTGCTATTTTATCACTGTTCTTTCAAAGATTATTGCATAGATGAACAGTAGACTTTTTCATTACTACATTTAAATAGGCACTACATATTGAATGAAAGCCAAGAGAAGACATCCGTTAAGGGAGAAAATGAAGGAGCCACAATAAAATATTTAAAATCAGTTTTTACTCATCAATTAAAACTTTTTTTTTTTTTTTTTTAATTTTGTTACTGCAGAAATTTAAAATTAGAAATTATTGAAAAATTTTATGTTATAAAGTACAAATTTATACAATTTGAAATCTAAGGCTTATGTAATCTATGACACATACGTCTTATATAGGCACAAACATTGCAAAAATTTTTAAGTCACTAACTTGTATTGCTTCAGAATTCTGAACTTCAATGAACAGATGCAGGTAATGTAAACTATTTAAAATTGTATGATAATTAATTATTAGTTTCGACAGTTTGTGGGCAGTGATGACCTTGTTCTAGGTAAGCAAAATGCAGTTGTATAGAAATGTAACTTGGTCTTATCTTATATCTTGGTCTTAAAATGTAATTTATTCTTATAATATATATAAAAAAAAAAACATTTAGGTTTTTCTTTTATATGATAGAAAATACCAAATAAATATTTTTTTTTATTGAAAATGAAAAACTTTCCAGCATAAAAACATTTTGTAGATTACCAATCTTATATATATATAATTTTGTACTATTAGATATTGATAAATTTTAAATGTAAGCAAAATGCGCTAAAAGTAAATATTCATACAAAGTTGAACTGGTAAATATGAGAATTTTATCAAAAATTAAGGCTTATTCAATTACAAATTTATAATGTAATAAGTTTCATAGTAATTCATTTCACCATCAATGTTGGGACATAATTCATTAGCATTAAACTTGTAAAATAAAACAGCCAAGTTAGCACATCATATACAGATCTTAAAAGCTTATGATCTTTAATTATATATATATATATATATACAATTTTTTAAAACTTACATATACAAATAGCAAATAAAAATACTCCTTTACAATCATGATACTGAATGTCATGTAAAAACAGGAAGGCAGTAATTATCCAACTAAAAAAAAAAATAATAATAAAACTAGAAAAAAAAAAAAAAAAATCGATGGGCAAATAATTTATGTTTTAAAGAATAAAATAATGAACATTGTGCTTCGTTTTACTAGTAAACTGACAACAAATGATTCATTAGTGCAGTGATTCTCAAACTGTGGACAAAATTTAAGGTATATCTATTTTTTTAAAAATAGGTATTGCAAGAATATCTTTCTCACAAATAAAAATTAAAATAATTTCCGGTATATAATTAATGGATTATATGTTAAAAAACAGATAAAAGGATAATCCATTTCCCACAAAACTTTAACAATTAATAACATTCACAGCCCAAAATGTTTAAATTTTTTCCTATTTCGGAATTTAAGTAAATATATAACAGTTTTAAGATTATGATGTGATTTTAAGAATTGTCTAATCTGACTTTTCAGGCTTGCAAATTCCACCAAGTCAGTGAAGTTACCTTTTAATACTAATTCACAAAAATTCATGTTAAAAAAATTATCCTGAAAATGAAAAAAAATTTTTTTCTAATCATTTCAATGATTTTGTTTTAATTTATACTTTTTATAAATGATCTATCCCATAATTTAACTAATAACAAAATTATTGGCAAGTATCCAGTTCTGAATAAATGTTATCTTGAAACATTTCATAAATGGAATGTTAGTTTTAAAAAACAGGTTAATTATCTCAACTAATTCTAACATTTAAATATTTAATTTTTTTATATTGCAAGAATTTAAATACTTGTTAGTATTTAGATAATTAGAGTACAGAATGATTAATTGGGAATAATAGAGTTCATTCTTTAAATTTCAATTTAGTAATTGAATTTTTAATTTTAAAAATTTGCTATTCATACATAAAATACACAAAAAAATTTAAGATTATTCTGATATTCACTTAATGAAGAAAGTAGTGAGAACATGAATTTTATGTTATTGAGGAGATATAATTTTAAAAAAATGTTTGAGAACCACTGCATTAGTGACATCTATGTAGGAATTTGGACAATTTTACCTCTAAATTGACCTCAAATTCTTTTGCTAAATTTGTAAGATTTTTTTTTTCATAATGAGCATTGTGCTCCATTTTACTAATTGCACATTTAATTATTTCAAATGGTAAGTTACTGAATTCTAAGTAGGAATTCGGACAAACATCCGACTTCCTCTATGTCGACCCCTGCTTCTCTTACTGGGTTTACGAGGTTCATTTTCAGGTCTTCCCAACATTTCAGTGGGACTTGCAGAGGACGGTCTCATTTTGATTGGTTTTGAGCGCATTATCATGTTCGATGGAGTAGCATTGGGGATGAGTTTGGTGACGGTTCCAACAGCTTTTGTGCGTCCCTCACGAAATACCATTCGCATTCCCTCTCGAAGATATTCAGGATTTTTAATGAAGCGAAAATGAACATCAGCTTTGTCACCAGTTCGTAGGCAATCCATTGACATGCTAAGTATAGAAGCTGTTTGACGAATACTTCCGCAATGAACTGAAAATAAATATTGCACTTTAAAGAAAAACTAAAATAAAATGAAAATTGATATAAATTAAATCACAGCTGCAATGTTCTTAAAACAAGAATGAAACAATTACTTAACCAGTTAACCATCAGAAAGATTTTATAACAAAATTTATGCATTTATTTTGGAGAAAGAAAATTTAATTTTTTACCACATTTTACTATTGCACAGATTTCATTTTACTGACAATTAATTTTCAAATCATTACTTTTTATAAGAGAGTAATTATAGTAAAAGATCAAAATTTCATAAGTGAAAACAAAAAGACAAAAAATTATATTTATCTGTAAATTTTATTTTCAAAAATGTTAAAAATTTCACTGTTTTTATTTCCAATTTAATTGTGTTCTAAAAAAAATAAATAGTTTAGAAATTACTAATTTTGCGTTCATCTAAGATTTATTAATGAATTACTTAATTTAACTATCATTAAAAATTTGATTTAATACTCAATATCTTTTACCTACCATTATATTGCATTTATATATTTAAATAAAAAAAAAAAAATTCTTCAAAGCATCTAAAAACAGCAAAATTTACATTAAATAATAGAAGGAAAAAAAACTAACCCATTGCTTGATATCTTGGACTAATAGTTGTAGGATGATGAAGAACCAAAATTTCTCCTCTGAACTCCCAATAGGCTTCAGGATTTAATCCAGGAGACACCATAACCATTCCTTTCCTGATATCAGATTCGAATCTAAAATTTCACAAAATATTCTACATAATAATAAATTTTTAAAAATTGAAGTGATTAACGTTATAATTGTACTTTACTGTTATTAACCAATAATATAGGTTTTTCTTTCCTCTGCAAAAGTTTCTTTTCAAGTAAGACATGTCCTTGTACACTTTAAGTAATCTATGAAATTCTAAATTAAATTTTATTAAGACTTAATGGTTTAGCTCAATCTGTACAATGATAGTTCATTTACATTAAATATTTTTTAACAAAAGTAAATTGACAATTCTTTTTCTAATTCAATTAAGAAATGCTGTCACATATATTTTAATCCTTGCATAAGTATTGCATACTTATATTTATTGGTATTTGGTGGTATTGATTTTGGTATTTTTTTTATAAATTTTCTTTGTGATTTTTTCATGATTTGCATTTTATTACTTTGACGGCATTCCAAAAATCCAATTTCAACTTCTCTTCCATTTAGTTTTTAAATATTTCATTTTGAATTTGAATTTTTATTTAAAAAAAAAAAAATTCCCAGTTTTCTTCAAAAAACTCTTGACTTTCTCAGTTTTTTCCTAATCAAATTTAATTTTTCTTTTATCAAATTCCCTGGCTTTTCCCATTATTCCCGGTTCAATAGCCACCCTGTGTAAACATTACATACATTGTATTCACTGAAAAAGCAAATAATTTGAATACTTTTTTAGAGCAAAAGATGCTGTTTGACCACTTTTAACTTCTTTTACAGGCATCCTCTTTCGATGAATTGATTTTACAGCAACAGCTTGAAAATGTCCTAGAGGGTCAGGTCCCAACATCAGAGTATCATTTAGTCTGATGGTACCCTTCAAAGTTGTACCTGATACCACAGTTCCAACACCCTAAAATTGAATTGTAATATTTAGTAGGAGTACACAAATTTTAGATTTTTTCTGTTTTTTTCATGAATAAACCAAAGATTTTTAGAACTTTTTCTAAAGCTAAAAATTGCAGGAGTCAGCTTATATTCAGATCCCCTTACCTTGCAAAAAATGTAGGTAATTTTCCATTAGCTAGGCAAAACAATAAATAACAACATTTCATAACAACTAAATATAGCCAATTTTTATTACTTTAGTTTGTATTTTTAAGTTCACGGGAAAATAATTTTAAATGAATTATTTGTTTATAAAAATTTTATATCTAAGGCAGAGTCTGTTTTAAAATAATTGTAGGAGGTAAATAGGTTCCATCTACCATGCAACACAAAATTACCGTAAAATAGAATTTTTTGTGACCCATTATCTTTATACAAAAATATGGTCTTGTTATCTATAGTATAAACAGTGTAATTTGATAGCAAATCAAATGACATGGAAGTTTCTTCCATATTTCAAATTTAACACAGCTCAAAATTAAATTTTTTTTTTTTTGTAACTTATCAAGTGCCATCATATGGCACCTTTTTCCTTCTAGCTTTAAAGAAAGCTTGTGTAAACTTAATGTGAGCTCTTGAACACAAATTGTGAAAATTCAGAAAGCACTGTACCCTCCCTACGGAGGCAAAGAAAATTACTGGCTCACTTTAAACGATTTTAGATTGCTTCATTGTGTTCAGTACTCTGATTCAGATAACTGTATGGGTTATAATAAAAATATTCATTAGTATTTCTTGGTTCTATGCAGTTTTTTCCTCCAGTGCATAAACATAGGTCAACAACTACATACAACTTTTAATTTTAGAATCTCTGCTAACTGACATTTTTTCTCCGCCCTTGAACTTGTTTTTCATTTACAAAGAAAAGCCAAGCTGCCATACTATCATTAGAATTTTCAGTAAATGTGATCACCTGCAGTTGGAAATTTGCCTTCTAATCTTTCACACAAAAAAAAATGAAATGGCATAGAAAATAAGGTTAGCATATATAACAAAAAATGGCAACCAGAAGGTTACCAGAACCTAATTGTAATAAAGGTTACCAGAATTACAATTATCATCATTAGCACCTGGCGTTTTATTTTGCAGTAATTTGATTGGAATATATTCCATCTATTTTACTTGCTTGGCAACATTTTTGGCTTCATAATGACATGTTTGAACATTACAGATTTTTTTTTTTTTTTTTCATTTCAGTACATATACAATTTTGAATTTTAGGTAAATCTATTGAATAAAAAATGCACTGTCAGCTTATACATGGATCAACTTATATTAGGATATATATGGTATTCGTAATGCTTATAAAATCTTACTCTTAATGAAATGAAAATGAACTACTTCATACTAATTAAAATTATTGAAATATCCTTTTAAATTTATGTTTCCTTTCTGTAATTATCATTAGCGATGTATACTTCTTGAAAACTTAAAATTTAGCTAAGAAAAATAGTCCATTCAATAGTCATATATTAAGTTTCTAGTAAATAGTAATTCCCAAAAAATTCATACGAATTGAATTGCTACAGATCAAAGGTTAGAATAAATTGCTGTTTACAGAGATAATATATTTACATAAAGTAGATATTTTTATTACTTTAAAATAAATGCTAGAAATTGTTCTTAATAGATAACCCTATAATTTAATATATCCTGTCACACACATCTGTACATCAAATTTGCTTATAAAAAATCAAAAATAAAATATGCATTCCAGAATAAAAATTTTCGCAATGTATAGTTATGCATGTTTTTCAAAATTACAAATCGCCATTTACAACTAAATAATTTCAAAAATTAATTACATGAGTAACTGGTAAATATTTGCCTGATATTTGTTATCTATTTTAGACAAAAATAGCAATTTTCTGTTACAAAATTACTTTTATAATAGTTATAATTAATGATTAAAATTAAGTTTATAACTATATTACTGAAACAAATTTAAGTATTTATGAAGTTATTTACTATTACTTTTTATTTTATTTTTTAATATAAGTTGATAAAATATGAAGCTTACAGGAACTGAATAGGTATCATCAATCTGGAATTCAGCAGGCTCTGAATCCGAGTTGGGCATTCTAGTAGATAGTAAATTCAAGAACATCTTCAAATACATAAGATTTTCCCCAGTGACATTTGAAACTTGAAAAATAGGACAAAGCCTGAAAAAAATTAATATATATTAAAAAATAATTAGATTTGTCAGCAAGTTCTATATTGAAAAATAACATTAAAATGAAAATGTATAATAATATCCAATTTTAAAAAATATCACTTGGCATAGTATATAAATTGCATGTAGATTTATGCTGATGTTATGATAAATTAAAGTATTAAAAACCAAACCAACCAAAAATTTTATAGTATAAAAACTTCTATAAATAATAAAAAATAAGATTCAGATAACAGTGATTTGTATTCTTTTTTTTTTTTATACAAATAAAAAAAGTAATAGTAGCTGTAGCACATGGCACAAAATAATTAAAAACAATTAAAGTGATAATAGAAAAAAATTTTTTGAATACAAATGTAACTATTACTTACATAAAAAATTTCCTCAGTATCATTAATATAAAAAAAAAATTTTTAATTAAAAAATACTGAAAACTTAAATTATTTCTATTGCAGAACTAGTATAAGATTTTGTTAATTCGAATTTTCATTCATAAATTCATTTATTTTAATTAAAACAAACTCTAATATAACATGTAATATTTTTTGTTCTAATAATTTAATCTATAACCATTGTAATTACCTGCCTATAATTTGGGGCATATAGATTAAAAAAAAACAAAATAATTTCATGGTGTGAATTATAGATGACATACAGTCTATCAGTATTTCTCTCTTTCAAAAAAAAAAAAATTTCATAAAAATCCCTTCTATAATATTTTGAAAAGAAGGAAAAATAACAATAATGGATGATTAAAAGGCACCAGTTAAAGTGAACAAAACGTAATTGGCATCTTTATAACAATGTGTAAATGAAATCAACCTGAAATATTATGAACTTAACAGGCTTAACACAAAGTCAAATTGATAATTAACTGTGATACTGGCCTCAATTTTCATTTCTCTTAACAAATTTGAAGAATAAAAATTTTTAGAAAATATTATACCTTTGTTTTTACCACTTTCTTAAATGCTTATCTTCTTCCCAGTTTCCAACTTAAGTTTAAATTAATTTTTTAGAACTTCATCAGATATACAGAAATAGAAAACTTTAGAGTTTATTTTTATATAAATAACAAGGAAAAAATATTTAAATGGAAAATTTTTACATAATTTCACCTTTCAGAAACAAAATTTGTTGCTGAAACAATGACATCGTCTTCAGAGTGCACAATAACAGGTATTTTCCTACAACCAGGTGATTTTAGAATTCTTACTAGCAGCTTCATAGTGTCATGTAATATATTAGCTGGACACATATCAATTTTTGTAACAACAACAAAAACTGGTACATTTAATGCAAGAGCAAGTCCCAAATGTTCTTTGGTCATTCCTACAATTCCAGCATTTGCCCCAACCTGCAAAAACAAGCCTTTTAAATACATGTTTGATGGGGAGAAATAGCTCAATGAAATCTCTATTATATTTAGAGAAATTTTATATGAAACAAAATTAATTAATATTTAAACATATGATGATGCAAAAGTAATAAAGATACTGAATTACCAAACATGATAAATAAGTTACTTATGCTAAAGATTAAACATCTGTTAAGCATTGATTAGATAACTAGCTTTTTTTCTTTTTAATTTTATGCTTGCATTAAAAAATTAAGTTTTTTCAACTATCATTTATAATTTAACAATATAAGTAATACATCAAATTCTACAATAAGGAATGACATTTAAAGCTGCAAAACAAACAACTTACCATTAGCATGGTGAAATCTGGAATGTGTCCAGTCATTCCAAATATGGTTGTTTTTAAATATCTTTCATGTCCAGCCAAATCAATGAATGTAATAACCTAATAAATAAAAGAAAAACATTGATTTAAATATTCTTTAACATATTTCTTTAGGAATAACATCATTCCTTTTAGTTTAATATAACATACAAAATTACCTTGGAAGAAGCTTCACAAATTTTAACCCAATCTAACTGCCCTCCATGGCTATCTGGCTTGTTGACCACATTCCCACAGCTGTCGAATCCCAAAATATCATTACCTACACTTGATGTTCTTCCAGATTCCATTTCATGTTTATGACGAAAAAGTTTCTGGCGAGCAAACCCCCTGCCATTATCAAGTTCACCATGGGTAAGAACTCCTAGCAAAGTACTTTTACCGGCATCTACATTACCAATCACAGCAACTCTGTTTAAAAGAATAAAAATTTTAAAAACACTGATTCAACAATTAAATAAATTCTAAGAATTTAGAAAAAGTTACAAAAATATTATCGAATATTACATTTGCAGAAAAAAGTTATTTTTATGTTATAAATATTTCGAAAGTTGATGTTACAAATAATTTTAATTAAATTAATCTTCATATAAATTGTCAATTTATTGAAGATTAGTTTTTTATGTTTGATAAAACTTTCAATTTAGAAATAATTTTAATTAAATTAATCTTCATATAAATTGTCAATTTATTGAAGATTAGTTTTTATGCTTGATAAAACTTTCAATTTAGAAATAATTTTAATTAAATTAATCTTCATATAAATTGCCAATTTATTGAAGATTAGTTTTATGCTTGATAAAACTTTCAATTTAGAAATAATTTTAATTAAATTAATCTTCATATAAATTGCCAATTTATTAAAGATTAGTTTTTATGCTTGATAAAACTTTCAATTTAGGGGTTTCCTGCAGTATTATAGAATGGATTCTTATTTTTTTTTTTAATAAAGCATAATTTATTATAGATATAATTAAAGATAACTGAATGTAGTTTAAAGATTCAGAAAATTTGTAAAAATGATAATACATAAAATTCAGAAAATAAAAAAATACAGTTTTAGTTTTATGTAAAAAAATTTTTAGGTTCTATGTTTCATACAAAATTATTATATTTGTCATATACTTCATATCCATATGACAAATATAATAATTCAGATTTCTTCTTTTTATAACATTAATTTTTCCTGTATATTAATTTTCTAAATTTTTTTTCCTGCATATGTACATTATTTTAATAAACGGCAGTATCAAAGAATAATAATAAAAATCTTATAGATTTCAATATAGGAACCCAACATAGGATTAAGTCATAGTTGCAAAAAATTAATTAATATTTAATGATAAAAAAAAAAAAAAAAAAAAAAGAAATGCTTGCAAAACTAACTTGCAATTTAATCAGGTTCTACAGTATATCTAAAATAAATTTCAAGAGAAATATTTACCGGACTTCAACAAAATCATTGTCCTTCGCTCTTTTGCGAACAAGATATTCGGAAACATCACCTTGCTCAACTTTATGTTTTCTCAGAAGTACACAATCAGCTTCCAAAGTACTAGCCATGCTTTCTAAGGTGGCCACAGATGCATCCATTTCTTCCTCAGACAAACCACAACTGCCATTATCTATTTTAAAAGAGAATAAAGCAAAGGAATGTAAAAATGATCAAAAGACAAAACTATTATTTTAGAATGAAATATACTAATTAAAAATTAAATAAACAAGTTATTATTTGTATTTATGAAAAATAGCCTACGTTGAGTATTTTTTTTTAATAATAATGAGTTTACAAAAAATCTTAAAAGATGTTTAGTAAAAAAAAAAAAATTTAATGAATTTAAACAATTAAAAAATTGTTTTCTTGCCAAGATTATTTAAATTCTAACATTTTAGATAAATAAATATATTTTGTTTTTCAAAGAATAAATTTATACATTTTTTTAAAAATATCAAAAAAACCTAAAATATTAGCATAAGTGAATATAATTTCTTAACATATCCTATTTAAGGAAAACACGTGGCTGAAGCATTTAAATCATGCAATTAGAATGCAATGATGATACAGATTCAGAAGTGTTTATTTAGCTGCTTCAGTATCATTTTACCAGCTTATTGACTCAGCTATTTGACTTCAGGTCATGAGGAACACGAAGATAGATCACCTTTATCAAATGTGGGAAAAGTAGGGCAGGCAGAAAATAAGACACGCAAATTTTCAATGAGAGAATATTAATAACCTTCACTGAAAATGAATATAATTTAAAATAATAAAAATATTGAAAAATAAATAATATTCTTTTATGCTTATATTTAAGACAATTTTTTTTTTAATTACTTATATTTGTTTTCATAACTAATATCAACACACACAGAACAAAAACTACCAAAAAAAAAACCAAACATAAGGAATAATAAAAAATAATAATTTATTAGAATCATAAGTTTGTACGATAAAGCAATAACATTCATGTATATTATATATATACTTTCTACATTTATATATATGCTTTTTAATAACTTCCTTCAAATTACAGAAATTTGAATAATAAACATGTTTAAATATTCATCGCTTTAGTACTTTAATAAAAATTGATAAGCTTAAAATCTGAATAATTTTATAAAGTTCAGTCTGTATTTATTAAAATTTATATAACATAGGAGATACACTGAAAATAGAAAGGCTATGATAAAAATAACAATTCAAGTGAAAATAAAATTCTAAAATCTATAATTTAACCAGTGCCAATTGTCTGGGCATGCTGAATATTTTTTTTTAATGAAATCAAATAAGTTTTTTATTATTTTACATTAAAAATTAAATTTATAAACATAACCATCACAAATTTCCTATGAACAAAAAAAGAATTCTATTAAATTGCAGAAAGCTAAAAAATGAAATTATTTTAAATTAATAAGGATAAAAAAAAAAAGATATTTCAGGCAATATTATAGGAAAATTCATTTTAATAATAAATAATTCATTAAATTTAGGTCCATAAGTAAATTAGAATGAAATCCAGTTATATATGCTAACTAATTAAGATTAATCCTAAAAATAATATTTCTTTTGATGAAATAATTATTTTCTTTTAAAAAATGAGGCCTCAAGAGAACATAAGATTTTCTATTAATTAATTGTATAATAAGAACATCATTAAAAAACAGTATATTTTCTGATGATCACCAAATAAATAAAATAAAGATATACCTCTTAAATTTCAATATTTTTTTTCTACTTCTTAAAAATATTTTAAAAGTTTAAGTTAATCCTTAAGAAAATAATTTCATTTTTACACAAATTACTCGTGTTTTAGAATTAAATATACACCACAATGAACATTATCAGTAATACATTAAATGGATCACATATATTATAAATATTTCATTAAGCAATTTTAATATATATATCATCATAATATCGCATTATGCAATATAGATATATTACATAATGCAATTTTCATAATATGTATTGACATCACTCGATTTGTTTAGGTTTGGATCTAATCAACTAAAGAGGAAAAATAGCATGACTTATAAGACTCTGAGGGGATGTATTTTTGACAAAGCAATTTTCTCATATATTATAATTTCATACAATTTTTTTTTTTTTTTTTTTTTTTGCCAATTTCTAGGGAAGACTTGTCTTTCACTGATTTTGCACACATATTTGTTTTTACCAGCCTCTGCAGTTTTTGCCATTCATTTTTTGATGTTTGTGCAGATCTGATGTTTTTATTATAGTTTATATGTTTCCTTCCGATTCTAAATTTTTTTTTTTTTTTGAAACATTTTGATGGGATGAACTTAGATGCAAATGAAAATTTATATATAGCAAACATTATTATAGTCTTATTATGTAATTTCTTTATTATGCTTTTAAAAACCTTGTACATTCACCAGTTTTTATTTGTAGTGCAATATTAATTATTTAACCTTGTTTTTTATTTATATGTATATGTGTGTGCACATTATTTTCATATTATATACATACAAATAATCAGCTAAATAATGTACATCTCACTTCCAATAAATCACAAAACTTCTATAAAGCTGCTTGTAAATGTATTCAATTTTGTCTTTTGACATGCAGGAAATAATGAGGTACTATTGCATTATACATACTTATGTAAAGAGTAAAATATATTTAAAAATATTTCATTTAAGGTGGCAAATTTCTACAACCACTGTTATTGTCGTGACAAAAACATTTTATCCTGTATAATACTGAAACATAATTGGTATCAAATGATATACAAATTTTTCCATTATTTTTCATTAAAAGTTCAAGCAACCTTCTATATATCATTCCATTTACTTGATTGTGAGCAAGCTTGAAATCATCAATAAAAAGGTTAACATTTTCTTTCCACAAACTAGTTAACATTATAGGCATTTTATTGATAAACAAGAAAAAAGCTAAAAACTTAAACTTCTAAGATTCCGTTTATCATTCTAAATCTGATTTTACAGTAGCAACACTCGCATCATTAGTATTAAATAAGCACATCTAAATTTTTAAAATTGTAAATGACTGAAGATTGATATCTGTATAATACATGTTAATTAAATTTCCTATAATTAGTAATTTAATTTATCATGGCTGTTATATCAAGAATATATTTACAGTGTAATATAATTTCTTGAACTTCACACGATTCTCTATTCAAGAAATATTACATGTATATTTAAACATGTATAAATATGTATTAAGTATCAACAAATCAACATTAATTTCAAAAGGAAAAGCTGAAATTGCTTAATTATTTTAATATAATTATATTTATATTACAGACTTTTTTTCCTGTATGAAAGATTATTTCCTATAGAAAATAAATCTAAATTTTCAGAGTTCTATAAACTGAGGACAATTTTAGAAAAAAATTCTCTAGGAAAGGAAATATTGAGATTTCTTTTAAAAATATTTTGAAAGCAAGCCATCTTATTAATTTATAAAATTTTTTATTGTTTTTATTAAGAAATAAATATAAGAAAATATCATACCTCCAGTTCCAATGTTGTATATAACTTCCCCATGCCCACTTTCAAGTCGAATAGCTAATTTTTGAATGAGTTCATCAAACTGTTCAGCAGTTGGACTAATTAAAGCTGTCTAAAAATCATTTAAATATAAATTAAATTTTATAAATAACTACTGTAATTGAGAAAATTAAATCATTTAATCTAAATTTTTATTAAGAATACAGATCAAATTAAAAATAATCATAAATTTTAAGACAAAAATAACTGTTATGAATATTTTACATCAGAAAATAATTTCATGAATACTTTCATTTATGTACAATTTGATGCCTTTAAAATTATGCAAAATTTGATTTTTTTTTTTTTTCCTTCAAAGTTAAATACCAAATAAAAATGACTTCAAGGGGAAACAAATCAATTTTATTTTATTTTATAAATAAATAAAAATTGTTATACCATTTGACTACAATAAAACAAACTGTAAATACATATAAAATATATCAACAATAAGAAAAAGCAAAGTTTTCATAAAAGATTTTAAATCATATTTTAATAAAAAATTTATTTAATACTACTCTAACAAAGAAGAAATTAGTTGATGAAAAGAATTCAAACTAAAAAAATTAATAATTTAATTTCAGAAAAGATAGAAAGTATCATGAGGAAAATTTTCCAATTTGACAAAAACATAAATTAAAATTCACGAAATTGAATAAACTTCATACTTTATCATTCAAATTGGATATATTGTCTTCAGTAGGCTTCTTATTCTGTTCTGAAGATTCAGAATTATTTTGAAAAATTTCATTTAAAGTTCTGGCAGTGTTTGGTGTCTGGTCAACTACAGAAGCCATAGCAAGAATTGCACTTTAAATCCAAAAATTCACTAGAAAAATATTTGAAGAATGCCACCTGAATGAAACAATCATATTCTAAAAGAGAAAAAAACACATTGCAATTTATTAAAAATAAAGATACAATAAATTAAAATAAATATTTTAAAGACTCGTTTAAAATACTATTTATCTTGAGTTTTTTTTCTAAGGAGAAAAAAATTCTATAAACGTAAAACGACGGGTTTTGTGTGTAGTACATATCTTCTTTAAAAAAAAAAAAAAATCTAAATTGTGTACTAAACAGTCAAAATACTTTTAAATATAATCTTGCGTAAAATAACAATAAGTTTTTACCAAAAACAAAGGAAGGTAAAATGTCACGAAACCTTTCTATAAGAGTTAAGAAACATTAATAAGAGCTTGTCGATTTACTGGCCTGTTCATCAACTCTCATTGAAAATTACATAATATTTCATCATGTTTAGTTTTTTATCTTCATTTTAAAAAAATAAATAAATAGATGATGAAACGTTGTGTCATTACATTATACATGAGCCAACAGCAGTGCAGGTTGCAGCACGTTACGTGTCACTTGTAAAGTGTATTGAAACACTCTTTATAACGGAAGTTAGAAACGCTTAAAATATAATGTGAGGAACTTTAGTGTCAACTTGTCCGTGGTTACAAGGAACGAGAAAATCACAATCTAGAACAAAAACAAAACTTTTCACATGTAAGAAGACCTTAAAAAGATGTCACGTGACCACAAACAGAAGCAAAAACTTCAGGAAAATAAACTTATGTTTGTTGCCATATCGAAAAAAATGATGAAACATCCTTTTTCAATGTCATGACCATATTCTTTAATATTTTTAAAATAAGTATAAAACCAAAAAGTTGTACTTTTAGTGCATGTTATCAAAAAGTTAAAACTGATAAAAGTGTTGAAGTATATTTGTCATTTTATTTGTAATTTTTAAGTTGAATAATTTGTTCATATTTGTAACTGAGATAAAGTGCAAAATGTAAACATGGATTCACCTGAATTGTCGTCTGTTGATGTCATTGAATTTTTAAATTCAGAAATAGGTGACGATATTTCGAATGCAAGTAAAATTCAAGATGTGTTTGATCGTATTTCAAAATATGAAGAAGAATTGGAGCGCGAGGTTAATATATTTTCTAAAATAATTTATTTCATATTTATGCAATTTCTCAAATTATGTGTAATTTTCTATTTTAAATTAACAAATGTATAGTTTGTTTCTTAAAAAAAAAGTTTTAAAATTTTTAATCAAAATTAAATTTAAATTCTGATTGTTATTCAAAAATACATTCTTAAAAAATATTCTCAAACAAGTATGGAAATCTCATTTTTAAAATTTCATTGCAAGGAAGTTTTCTGCGTGTTTCATTCATTAAATATAATTAATTATTATATCAATTCACTATTCCCTTTTAGTGATTATCTATACAGTTATCTTTAATATTGTATTTTCTAGTACACAAAAGAATATAAATATAATTATATTAGTTTGACAATTAAAACTTGTGAAAGAATTGTCAAAATTAAAAACACTGCCAAATTTGCTTTTTATTTTCTCTTAAATTTTCAATAATCCATTTATGTAATTCAGTGGTTCTCAAACTTTTTACATTTGCTTCTTCCCTGGAAGTCGGTTATTTTATTTTATGTATCAAAACAAACAAAGTTCTTGGTATGGACTTAGTTGCATATTAAAATTCCGTCCTCTGCAAATAATTTTTTTCTATTATTTATCTTTTTAATTTTTTGTTTGAAAGTTATTACTTTCTCAATAGATTAGTAACTACTGTAATAATTTCTATTCACAACTCTGATTCCAGTTCTGACTCTGCTCTTTCTCAAAATTACAATCCAGCCTCAGCAGTGGGAGTAAAATATTTGAATAGGTGATATTTAAACACTTGGATCAGCATGTTATAGAAAATAAAATAATAATTTCTAAATAATTTGGTTTTCAAAAAACTCAGCACTGCCCACCAATTTCTACATGATGCCGAGTTGATCCACGAAGTTGTTAACGACCACAAATCAACAGGAATATTATTTCTAGATATATCCAAAGCCTTTGGTAAAATTTGGCATAATGGTTTGGAGGAAATTCTCCACCCCCTTCCTTTTAATCCAGTCTGGAATTCTGTGGGATCACTCTTTGGTCTAGTCTTTTTCTCATTTGTATAAGTAATACTCCAGGGGAACTGGCATATCAATTGTGGAGTATCAACGGGGATAAGACCCTTTATCTCCTCATCTTAATTAATAATATTAAATTAAGAAAATAGTAGACTGCTTAAAATATTATTAAATAAATAAAAATAAAGTTTCTCAAAATTAAAATGTAATACTCAAAATGAAGAATATATGATTATTTAAAATAATTAAGTAAAAAATAAAAATGGTCAAATACAAGTTAAATTAAAAGTGAAAACAAATTTAGGTTAACAAATTTGGTGCAACTATGAACCAGTTGTAGATGCCATAAAAATTTTGAAATAAAAAGACAGTGCAGAACAAGACAAAAATATTCCTACAAAAAATAAAGCATTTCTTAAACCTTTTATTTTAAAGATCTTAACAACGTTTTGATTAATTATTTTGTTCTTTTTATTTTACTTTAAAAAAGGGTAAAAAAAAAAAAAAATAATAAAAACCACAAATAGTTACTAGTCAATGAAAGAAAAATATTAAGTGCTCATCATTTTTTTTTTTTTTTTTGTTCTAATGCAGCTGGCAAACAGACAGCTTGGTCTTGGATGCCTTAAGGCAGGCGCTGCGCAGGCGTTACTCACTTTGCATTACCCAGGGGGGCGTGTAACTTGAAGATATAATGACGCGGAGTAACAATGCCCCGAAGCGCTCTATGATCCTGTTAGGGCCGGGACCTACGGTTTAAAGTGGATTCCAAATCACTACAAACACCCAGGCACCGCCGGGACTTGAACCCGAAACCTGTGGTACCGAGCACTAGCCATTCAGGCCCCAAACGCTACACACTTGTCTTTGATGAATTAAGGCAAACGCTGCACAGACGTTACTCACTTTGTATTACCCAGGGGGCGCATAACTTGAAGATAAGCCAAGGACGCGAAGTAACAATGCCCCCGCAATGCTCTCCGATCATGTTAGACCGGAACCTACGGTTTAAAGTGGATTCCGAACCACTACAAGTGCTCATCATAACAGTGGAGAAAAGAAGAGGAGCTAGACTTGGAATTGAATAACCTCACTGTCCGGTTCCTTACCAACTACATCAATTCGTCTTGTTAGGGAGTGAGCAGACTTAACGCCAAAAATTGTTCTTCAGAAACTCAATGAACTGACAAAGTTTCAATGAAGATATTAAAATTTCTCCATACCCGAAATTTAATTTTGCGTACTCCAAGTAACAGCCGCTGTGTTTCTTAAGCTTAAGAAAATACTTGTTGGAGACATCAAAAATGGCTTTTGGTCTTTTTTGAGAACTTTTCACTCTTAACTGATAGATTGGTAGACTTCTATTTTGCATATTGTTAATCTGAGGACATTTATGAAAATTCTTCAAAATTTTCATAATATAGTTTGAAATAAGTCAAGGTCTCTGTGAATAAGCTTTCTACATACAAAGCAAGTTGCTTTAGTAGGCAAAGCCATGGGATTGTTTTGAAAAATCTGCAGTCGATATCCCGCTACTGCCATGAAAGTCAGTTGAACCTTTTTTGCAGATGGCACAGCTGTAATTTCACAAAGCATTGCACTATACCTGGTTTTGCTAAAATTAATTGTTTTATCAAAGATTTAGGCACTTGATTAACCACATGGAAAGTCAAAATAAATTCTGCAAAAAATGTGTGCGTCTTGTTTACTTGAAAATTAAAATTTGACAATTTAGATAATATCACCATTTTTGTTTCCTAGGTTATTGAATATAAGTATTATTATATGATATAAGGGTAATTATATGATAAATTATTCACTTGATGCTTTTGATTTCTTCCCTTATCTAAAGAAAATCAGAAATCTTCATCATTTCATTGCAATTCTGAGCTGCTTAATTTGGCTTAAACTGGATTTTTTTTTTTTCACTAAATTAAATTTTTTTTTTTTTTTTTCACCCCTAATCATTCGTTTTCGAGGTAAGTTGTGCTTATACAATATAAAATTCTAGCTAGTGATAAAATTCTTATTTATTTTATTTATTTATTGTATTATCTGAGTCTCGGCCCAGCTCATATATCCAGTGGTTTCTTGCATTAAAATGGGATTTGATAACAAAGGGGGAAAAAAGCAAATCTTAGATAAAAAGGATTTTGTGAAAGAAATAGGGTTTATTTTTTTTTATTTTAAATAGTTAAGTTATTTTAGTTTAATGTATTGCATGTAAATAATTTTTTTTCATATAAATTTAGCAATAAAGAATTGAATGGTAAAAAGTTTGAATTTTAGTGACTAATTCTTCTGATAATATATAACATTTATTAATTTTTAGATTAACCCTCATAATCCTGATCCTGTGCACATTAACAGTTTTATTAAAAATGCAGAAAGTGCTGTGGAGCGAATTAAAAAATTATCTGAAAAATGTGAACAACTGCAAAAATCTGCTGAATCAGAATTGGAGAATATGAAACCCATCAAAGAGCATTTCTCTTCTAGAATAAAAGAATTGAAAGATGCTGAATCTCTGTATAATTATTTCCAATGGATTTTAAAAGTAGAAAACCAAAAGTTAGTTTGAAAATTTTTTTTTGTGACTTGAAAATTTTATGCTTAAAATTTATTGCTACTTATTTTTGTATTCATTGCTTCTATCTTTTAAAAATTATTAATAATAAATAATTATTTCATTATTTAAATAATTATTTATTATAAATAAATAAATTATTTTGTTAAAATATATATAGCCAATAAAAACATTAATTTCTCAAAAATGTTGAAAATTGATGATTAAAAATTTTTATTCGAAACAAAATAAAATAAATGAACTATATTTTTATAATTTGTAACAATTTTAGTTATTTTCAAAAAAATATTTTATCTTTAACTTATTGAATATAATTCTAAACAGTCTGAAATAATAAAAAATTTGTTTTTTGTGTAATTATTTAGTCATTCAAAGAAGATAAAAATAGTAAACATAATATTTAAATACTTTTGATTTAACAGAATATATTCATACTATTTATCTGTAATTATAGCAAAATTGTATTTATAATTCTGATATTTTTTCACATTTCAGTACAATTATGGAAGAAGCATTGAAAAATAGTTTTAACTATCAAATTGTTGGTACTTATATAGTTTTCAAAGAATTTTGGGAAAAACTTAGAACTTCTGATTGTAAAAATTTAGTCATGTATGTAAAGAAGACAATGCTATATTGGCATGATGTTTTGAGAGAGAAATTCGGAGGGTAAGAACAAGTTCCTTATTTATTTATCTATTTAATTAATTACGGCTATATGATAATAAACTTTTGATAGAGAATTTTATTCTTATTTTATATATGAATTAATTATTTTATACATTATTGTTGACTTAGATTATAAATTTTTATAAAGAAAATATTTTATTAAAAAATGTTAATTTAGGGAAGAAATTTATTTTTAAAGTCTTTTTTAATTAATTACTACTGTCACCAAAAAGTAAGACCAATTATTTTTTTTTTTCAAAAACTCTTTATTTATTCATCCAAATTTATTTCATAACCTTCAAAGTAATCCTCTCCAGACACAATGCACTTATGCCAACTTTTTTTCCAATCCTCAATGCATTCTAAAAAGTTGTTGGCAGGGATGGCCTTCAAAGAGCATTGTGATTCATGTTGAATCTTTTCAATTGACTCAAAACAGTGTCCCCAGAGTGGTCCTTTAAGTTTAGAAAATAACCAAAAGTTGCACAGTGTGAATAAGGTGCTTAAGGTGGTTGTGGAATGATATGGGTTTCATTTTTGGCGAAAAAGTCACAAACAATCAATGCAGTGTGTGCTGGCTCAAAAAACTTCGTTAAATATTTTTAAAATACTGTTTTATAAATTACCAATTTTGATTTTTCTTATATCAATTAAAAATGAGTAGACTTTAAAATTTATCTTCAATGTGAATTTAAAGTTATATTTTAGAATCATAAGGATAAAATTAAACATTAATGAGCACTATTTAATTATTTCTTTTTTAATTTACAGTGAATTTCAAAAGTGCTTAGGGAGTCTATATTGGCCTGTATCAACAACTAAAATTGATGTTCCTCCTAACCAATCTGGTGATGCTTTGGTGAAATTTAACCAACTTTTTGTATCACTGTGTAAAATTGCATTGCCGTATCCTTTTTTTAAATTTTACATCTTTTTTTTTATTAAAAATTACTTAAATAGTTTTATGAATTATCTGTATCTAAAAATATTCTTTTTATTGCAGTTTTATTGATCTTGCTTTCTTTAAGAAACTTCTACTATACTTTCTTTTATTTTTGTTCTCAATTTTAGAGCTATAATATTTTTAACCTATAATTTTGTTAATTTAAAAATACGAGAAAATAATATTCACTTTTTAAAATATATTAGTGTTGGCTCAATACTTTCATCAAACCAGTTTAATTATTTATTTTAATTTAAGTTCACAAAACAGTTACTCTTTTTTTTTATTTGTGGGATAATTTTAGTTAGCAAGGAGGAAAAAAATATTATGCACAGTATATTTATGTCTCAAATTTTTATTTGCCTTTCTTTTTGTTATTTTTTTTTATTTCTATTGTTTATCAATATTTGAAATGATTTAATTGTATTTATTAAATTTCATTGATAACTAAAATGTCAAAAAAATTCCTTAACGAATATTAGAGATGCGTACGTCAAGACCCAAGATGTTAAAGATGATGTTGAAGATCCATTTCTTCTTTTACCTCTTCAACTTATGTTACGGCCTTTGCAAAAACGATTTGTGTACCATTTTATGGGCAAGAAGCCTACTAATAGGCTTGATAAAGTAAATTTTCCTTTATTTATTTATTATTATTTCATTTTCAATTCAATACTAAAAAAATTTCAAAAGAGTTCGCATTTTTTTTAGTTGCTTTTAAAATAAAATTTGTTTCCCATTATGCGCAATATATAATTTTTTATAGTTTGTAGCATTGGGTGCAATGTTATGAAATACCACACTTTTTTTGCAATCTAAGCTGATTTATTTATTTTTGTGAAAGAATGATAATTTTTTTAAACATGAATAAAATATTTGTGTTAATTAATTATAAATATATTTCAATTTTAGCCAGAATGGTATCTGACTCAAATACTCACTTGGATTTCAGATCATTCATTGTTTATAGAACAAACTGTGGAACCAATATTAGAAAAAGATAATTTATCACGATTCAGTGCTCGTGTAAGTATATGAATTATTTATTTACTTGTTTGTTATTTAAATATTAAAAACTATCATTCAGTATATATAATTCGGTAAATTATGTTTATAACAGAGTCAATTTATAATGTTATTTATGCATAATTTTCCTCTTTCATTTATACCCACTGCACTTTCTGGTGTTCAATAAGTAAAAATGAATAAAAATTCTTATTCATTCCCTTGCTTAACATAGTGAGTAATGTAATTTGCATGTGCAAAGCTTTAAAAAATTTTTTAATGAATTTCTGTGTTTATAGAGATTTTTAGCTTTGTAATTTATTTTTACTTGAAAATTTTTTAAAAAATTTACTGATTTAAGAAAATAGGATATTTTTACTATAACAGAATCCAAATACTTAGCAAATAATGTAATCATGTTTTAGCATTCACTATTGAAACAAACATTTCTTTCAAATGTTTACCAAGTTTGTAGCTATTTGAAGGTAATGCTTATTTCCTTTTTGTTTCATCAAAAATATCAAAAGAAACATTGCAGTAATGAATTGATGTAATTGAATATTCAATAAGTGTTAAAAAGTTTTGGACTTTAAGAAGGAAATTAGTTTTTAAGGTAGTAAAATACCATTTAGTACTGCTTTTAAGATTTATTTATTATTGGTATCAAGAGTTTGCATCTATATTCCTTTCTATGTAATTGCAATGCATTGCCAAAGAAAATCCCCAAGTAAGTGAGGTTCATTTATAAATAAAATACTACTTCTTTTCATATAGCTAAGATAAATAAATATTTATAATATAAGTTTATTTTTAAATTGCATTTTTTAACATTCCAGTTTGAACTTATTGCCTTCTATTTTTTTTTATTTTTCATTGTTCTAAAATTCTTATAACTATTAATTTTAAAGTATCTTTAAGTAAAAAGGTGATAATAAAATTTTCACTTTTAAGATTTAATTAACCTAGTAGATTTAAAAGAATAATAATTTTTTTAAAACTAAATTGATGTAATGCTTGTAATCCTTCTTCATGTAGCTAAAAATTATGCGTGAAAATAAAATTAAATTGTTGCTTTACATACTAAATATATATGTATCATTAATAGGCCCAAATGATGAGAGGTTTAGTTCATTTAGCTGTTACTCGTTTTAAAGCAGATTTCCCAAAATTACTGGATGATGACAGATTACTAAGCCATACAATTGATGAAGTTTTACTCTTTTCTCAAGAAATTCAAAACCAAGGTTATCCTCCCAGTTTTCCTAATCTAATTCAAGTACTATCATCTGAGCCTTGTTTTACCAGATGGAGATCTATAGAACATCAAAGTAAGAAAAATATTAATAATTTAATTAAGATTACAAAATTTTTGGTTTAATATGTATTAAAACATTAATTCCATATTTTTTTCTTATAAATTTTAAAGAACAGAATTCTTTTAATGAATAATTGAACACTCATGATTCTATTGACTTCCAGCATAAACTAGATTACTTGGTCTTTTTTGGTAAAATTTAATTCTTAAAACATGCTTTTAAAATATTTTTATCCAAAAAGCTACCACAATTCTACAGCAAGATCTGTCATTGATGGTTGCTTATCCATCATTCATAACCTATTAATTTCATTCAACATAATTTAAGTACACTAATATACATACATAAGGGGAAAGAGATTGAAGATACCTTTTCTTCTGCTAAATTTTTATGCTCACATTTTAATATCATATTGCTTTCTGGAAGGTAAAATTTCTAAAAGACAATAAGAAAGAATGTTTGGTTTACTTTAGACGTGGACATAATTTTCCAAATCATACAATTTTTCACCAGTGAGAACTTAAATAATAAGATAAATTCAGTGTTTCAAATCATATAAACTACCTATTGTTTTATACTTGCTTAAATCCGGGTAATGAAAAAAAAAAAAAAAAATTTATCAGATCTGTCTTCTACAACTCAATACCAAACTAAAACTATCTCTAAATTTTTTTGACCGAAACATTTCAAGTTGAAAAATGGCAAAACTAATCTAACAAAATGTGTAACATTAAACCTTTATGTTTTCCATTACTAAAATGCAAAAACAATACTGTTTAATAACACAGAAATTCAGAAATATAATTTGAAAGTTTTGAAACTTTTCTACCATAGCTAGTCTTAGTTATTTCAGTCAGAATCTTTAAAGTCAATGTTCTTATTTTTTTGTATTTTTCTGAAATCGATTAATTTTCTCCAACACCAGGAGCATAGAAAGACTGATACTCTTCAGAATTCACCTCTGTCTAGTCATGCAAATTAATCCTAAGTTGATTTTCTAAATTTGTTACATTCAAATTCGAATAATTATGAGTTTGAAAATTTTAATATATATATATATTTTGTTCTGTCCCTGAAAATTTATTCTTGTATTGAGCAATTAAATTATTGCATTATTTATTTTATACTTAATTATTTTATTCCTTTGATATATTTTCAGTTTGTTTTTACCTTGACTCTGTTCATTGTTTCATATAATTTCTGATGAATATTTGTTCTCATTTACGTATTAAAAAAACAGAATTTTATTTGTACATGCTATATCAATGGAAACAATTTAAGAGAAATTGATTGTCCATGGATTATACTATACTGGAGATTACACAGAATCTTTTAACTCCTGAAAATTTCAACTGCAGATTAAAGGCAGAAAATTACATAATAAGAAAAATAATGAAATTATTTGGTATAAGTTTCTTTTCTTCTTTATCCAAATTAATTTTTTATGCAGTTGTTTCTTGTTATATTTCTAGTTTTTTTATTTTAGGAAAAGAGAGTTACATAAAAATTACTTTATCGTTTTTATATTTGATGTTATCATTGGTAGAAATTAATATACAGAAGTTTTAAGTATTTCTAATTCTATGAAGTAAAGTTCTTTTATTTGTTAATCCCATTTTATCTGTCTTAATTCTCATCACAACTTATCATACTTTTTCTTTATCTCTTAACAGTTAACAAATATAGTTTTGATGCTTTTATTTTAATTCTGCAAGTAATTAAAATATTCAAATTCATTTTGTTCATTTATTGCAGCAGCATTCTAGATCAATAAAACTAATAAATAATTGGGTAAAATCTCTGTATTTGTTAAAAGTTTAAAATAAAGTTTGTAAATGTTTATAATAATAAAAATATTCTGTTCAATATTTTAGGCGCTTTGGAAAAAAATGGATAAATTTTTTAAGTCTTGAAACTGCATGGAAATCTCGTTATCAAGAAGAAAGTGATCTTGATGATATGCATGTACCTGAAAGTGCTGAACTTTTCATTACACTTCTTCTTACAATGACTGGTAATATTAAAAATTTTCATAATGAAGTGTAAGAATATTCCTAAAATTGAATGAGAAACATTTTATTGCAATAGATTTTTTTTTATAGATATATTTAAAATTTTGTTGAATGTTGAAACAATATTCAACATTCATCATAATAAAATTAATAGATAATTTTTTTAAAAAAATCAGAAATCTCTATGTTTATCAAACTATTTGTATACTTTCATTATTTTATATCATTATTACATTCTATGTAAAAAATACCTGAAACTTACAATTTAAAACATGCTCATAAAAGATATTGCTAAAAATTTTTATGAGGTACTCTCCGTGTGTAACAATACTGAATTACCACATGGAATTTGTGCACCATCAGTCACTCAGTATATTGACAGCAACTATTTTTATAATCAAACATTTTGAATGCTTCACAATTTTTTTCAATTAAAAAATTATGTAAACCAAGAGTTGCTCTTAAATTGTGTGTTTGTGCTGAATCAGTAAAAATGTTTCAGAAGACTATAGTGAATCATGCATCTCGAAAACACAAGCATTTGAATGGCATAAAGCATTCTAAAAGGCCAAGAAGTTGATTCGCTTCATTTTGGTTCACTTTCAACTGCTACAACCTATGAGAACATCAACAAAATCAAGAAGTTGGTGATCAAAAAGTGTCCTTTTAGTCTTAGATATTTTTTTTTTCCTTTAATTCCGATAGTATGAGTATGAATAATATTTTGGGCATAACAGATTCCAAAGAAGTCCAATTTTGCCGCTTTTTGAACATTAAAAGTTGATTACAAGAGCCTTGTGCAATAATTTTTGTCCAAAAACTCAACAAATGTCATCAACTAAGCACCATATTCATGTTATATGGCATCATGTGACTCTTTCCTGTCCCCAATGTTAAAATTACCATTTCAGGGAAGGCATTTTTACTTAATTCGGGCAATAAAAGAAAATTCACTGATGGCTATGTTTCACTCAGCCTGCTAAAAATATATGGAGGATTACATCAAGTGCTATCATAGTTATATTGAAACTGCTTTAAACGCAAACAAATAAATTTTGATGAATAAATTGATTTTTGTTTGTTTTATTTAACAATTCAGGATACTTCTTACAAATAATGCATATTTATATATTTTTAAAAACCTCTTTATCATGAATAAATTTATTCACTTTTTTTTAATTAGAAAGGTACTGTCATGTACCTGATAAAGATTGTCAAGTTTCTTTTTTGGAATTGCAATTGGAACTTCTTGATGATTTTCGTTTGCGGTTACATCAGTTGTCTCAATGTCAAATGCAAGAAACTATTCAAGCCAGTTACTGTGGAATAATGAATGCCATCCACTACATACAAACTGTTCTAGAGGAATGGAACAATTTACCTGTAAATAATTATTCCATTTATATTGAAAAATAAAAAGCATTTTAAAAAACGGGCTGTTCTTATGTTTATAAATAACAGTTGTAATATTTTAAAAAATATCTATATTCATTTATTGTTTATTATTATGTTCTATTTTCGAAAAGTGTTTTGTTAAATCGTATTTTCTCTGTATGCAAAAATTACAATTTATCAGTTAGTTCATATAGTGCTATGATATCTACTCTGATATTTAGTAGAAATTCTTTTAATTATATAAATTAAGTCATTTTTAAATATTTATTTATTTTATTCTGAATTTATAAATTGGTTAATTTCTAAATAATCTTTATTTATCTTTAAAAAATTATTATATCAGTTGATTTTTGTTATTTATATCAGTTCTGTTAATCTATGTTATTTTATATACGTAATTTAATTTGTTTGTCTTCTAAAATTCTATTGGATATTTATAACTCAAAACTTAACCAGTAATTTATTTGTTTTTAAAATTTTTATTCGTATATTTTTTAGTTTTTCCTTCAACTTTATTCTTACAAGAAAAGGAAAAGTATGTGTGAATCTCTTCTAAGAGGTAATTATTCATTTATTCCATCCATATTATTGTTATCGTTCCATATTTTTATCATTTTATTTCATCCACGATTTATAGTAATAAACTATTATTCTTCAAAAGTATTACCATATAAATTATTCTAAATGCTATTTAAAAATAAGTATTTATTTTTTTTTATTATTTATTTATTAATATATATATATTTCCAGATACTGAAAAACATTTAAGTTCTATCAAAAAGAAAGATTTACAACCATCAACAAGTACAGAAGAAGAATTGGAAACTTCAGTTTTTGATGAAGTTATTGGCTTGTATCAACATATGTTAAATGACTTACTACAGACAATGTGTGACAGAGTGATGCTCGATATTAAAGCCAAAAGCAGATCCTATAGAAAGGAGAAGTATGTTGAAATTAAAATATTAACTTGCTGAAATCTAACTATGAATTTTGTCATATAAATAATGTTTTTAAATTATTGTTTGTGAAATTTTATCAAAATTTTTATTGTTAATAATGATATGAGAATGCTTTCTTTAAATTAAAATTAATTTTTGTAAATTTTTTTTATGTTTTTTGTTTGAAATTTCACAGGTATATATTTATATATAAATCTTTTTATATTATATAATATATATCTTTTAATATTAATATAGTTTATATAAGCACATATTGTATAACCATTGATTGCATGGAAAATTTGCAATCTACCAAATCAACACATTAAAAAAGAATGGCATCGTAGGGGAGGAAATGCCATTTAAGACGGATTTTAATTCCAATAAAAGAATTTTAAATTTTAATAATTAAAAAGTTAAGCTACTTAAAGTAAAATTACTACTGAGAATTATTATCAGAAAATTAATGTAGAAAAAAATGAGCGATCAATCTTGCGCCATAAAATATACATTTACAGATTCCTAACATTTTTTGTGTTCAAATATCTGAACAGATATGTGCAAAAAGGACTTTTTATTTTAAAATCATTTATGCAAATTTTATGACAAAATAGTTTTTGGCAATAATTTTCGTCTAAATTAAGTTCGAAAGATTTATAAATTTTTGTAAATGTTATCAAATTGTGCAAATTTTAAATATTAAAAGTAGACTTCTTTTTGAATTGAAAATTTGTGAAAAAAAATGCATAAAAAAATTGTGAAAAATTGCTTCTTGTATTGAAAATCTCATAATTCGGTAAGACATCATAGAATTGATATTCAAGACATATTAACATGGAAAGAAATAAATATTTTCAAATGGTGTTGAATAACCTTATTGAAGAAAATGAATATTTTATGTGAAAATAATATGAGCATGTATAAAAGTAACATTGTGGAAAATTGATTTAATGAAATGGAAATTTAAAGGAAATCAACCTAGAAGTATAATATTGAGGTTACAAAACTGATATTATATATATATTTTTTTCCTTTTTAAATCTAGATATAATCCTTAAATTTATAAAAAATTTCTAGTTACAGAAAAAATTTCATGACTAATTTAATTTAACCTACTATAATGAGACAGTAATAATTCAATATATATATATATTTTAATTCCAGGTGGTTTTACATGTTTGTGATAGAAGATAAGAAATTGATGGAAATTTCTCTTTCTGCATATCCAATGTTAGAAGTCATTAATAGTAGCTTACACAGTCTCCAAGAGCTTTTAGCCAAACCTCTTTTCACCAAAATATGGCAGCAAATTGCAGTAGAATTAAATATATATATTTTTGAGGAAGTAAGTATTAAAAATTAAGTATCAAATTGAATTCATTTTATAATTTATAAATATGTGTCATTGAAATTTATTATATATCCTGTTGCACGACATGTTTTGCTATTGCTGAATTTTCCATTAAACATTTTATAGAGAAATTTTTTCAAATTCAACAATTTTTAGTCTTTAATTAATTAAGATTATTCATAACACTAGTGCAGTAAAAATTTTGAAATAGACCTTCACCTTTGTTAGAATCTCCCGACCCCCTTCAAATTAGAGCTGTTGTCTTAGTATTATCTCGCTTATAAAAGGAGCCTACAAGTGTGGCCAGTGCAACTCTTTAAATGATGAGTTCTGGACAAAAGATACATTGACTGGCATACCATTTCTTTTCCATTGTTTTTGCATTATCAAATGTTACTTCAAAATATATATATATGTATGGTTTATAATTTTTCCTAAAGTGTTCAGATGAAAATCAAAATATGGAACAGTTTACTAAAAAGTAAAAATTTAAAAAATTAGTGTTCATTTACGTATAATTTATTGCAAATTAGGCAATAAAAACTTTTCAAATTATGTTCTACTCTTGATTTCAGTCGTTTCAGTCGCCTCCCCCGCTCTTCTATTTTCCCCCTCATTTTAATGCAAGTCTCAATTCTGTTGATTATCAAATAAAAATTGCACTCAACAAATAGGTGTTATGGATAGTAGATAATACATTGAAAATCATATATCTATTGGGATCAACATGTAATGACAAAGAAATATTTTCAGATGCGAATGTAAAATAACCAATAAATGTAAACTGTTTTGCCTAATCACTTTTCACTTAGTGTATAAAAATCGAACTAAATACTAAAATACTTGTTAAATTATTGTAACATCAGACATCAAATTTATTATATTATTGTTTTTTTCAATTGTAAATTAATGAAATATGATTGATATAGCCTGACTACCAATCGTGGAATGTTGGCGAGTGGCGTCCTAAGGGAGGAAAGGTCATTTAAAAGAGATTTTAATTGCAATAAAAAGAAATTTTTAATAATTAAATTTTCCAATTATTTGAATGCATTTATCTGACTAGTGCTCCTAGCAATCAATCGCCCATTTTCACCATTAAACCCCATGTTTACCATTTATGGTCAGACGGTAATTTTCTTTTTTGTTGCTATCCAGCTCATAGTCACATTACAATGTGTATATGCCATCTATAGCCTTCACAAGTCTATCCATACCTAACTTGTTCTAAACTAATAAATTTCAATAATCTTTTGAAAGTGTCTTTTAGTGTGATCTTTAACTTATTAGTTTTATTTGTGTAACACTGTAGGTCTTAAAGACATTTATTTCAGAACATTTTATACACTTAGAAAAAGAGTTATTTGTTTAAAATTGGTTGGCTATTACTTAACCAAGAATTAATATAAATGTTTCTATGTGCATTAATGGACATTTTTAAAATATTTATGAATTAAATTTAGGAAACATTTTACAAAAATAATTATTGAAAAACACTTCTTTCACTTTATAAAATACTGAAAATAATGATTTTTTATTTTTTTAAATTAATAAATTACTAATTGATTAATAAAAAATTTGTTGAAATGAAAAAAAGCATCCAGTAAGAGCGTGTGTTTAAATAAAATTTTATCTACTTCATAAGGTAAGCTTCATATAAGCTCATGGAACAAATAAGCCACCATGGTACGCAAGCATAGAGATGTTGTTAAACCTTTAAAAATGGCACAATAGTTGAGTTGCATATTTGACTGCAGGCTTACTGCCTTTTTATAATCATAAATAAATAATGCTTAGTGAGACATTTTTGTTTTAAGTAGGAGTTTCGCATGAAGATTGACAAATACGTGAATGTGACTTAGTGCCAATCATGTTTGGTCATGCCTATTTACAACCAGTGACTGAAGTTGCCTGATTTTTGATGTTTTGCAGTGGACTATTCAGCATGTCTACAAGCAATGGTGTAATACACATGGCCTTGAAACACAATGCCAGGACTGTGGTAGGAAAAAATCTTTACTGAAAAGTTACTGAGGACGAGTTTTTATAGAAATCACTTCCAAACCTGACAGGAATTGCTGAAGTCAGTGTATGGAGATCCATCCCAACTTGCTAGTGAGAGAACATTGTGACAGAGATTGCATGCAATGGAAATTTGGAGTCAGATATTTTGCAATAGGCATTGCTAACAGACACATAAAATTGCATTTCAGTGAGCAGAAATCACTGGGTGTGGATAGTAGCTAAATATAGTAATGTCTAAAAAATCAGGGTTTTGACTTTATTCAAATGATGCATGATGCCGAATTTACTGAAGGCCAAATGAAGCATTTCATACCCAATGTGTGTAAGGTCAGATAGAAGTTGGAGGTGTGTCTGTGATATGTTAGGTGCTAGTAGGTGTTTACAAAATATGCATTGAGACTGCTCACTGATGTGGTCACTAACATGTACCAGCATGTTTATTTTTAACATTCTGAATATCAGTTGTTGCCTTTTTAGTCAACGTCTTCACAATAAATATAATGTTGACACCCCCATATTTCAAGATGACAACAGTAAAGTTCACTGAATTGGACTTGTATGTGACTGGTTTTATGTGTACTCATACACCCTATTGCATTGCATTGTCCTGTAAAATTAACTAACTTGAACCTCATTGGAAAGCTGGGGGACTTGTTGAAACAGCAAGTATAAGACCCAAATCAGCAATTTGGTGAATTTGATGCGATCAAATCCTCAGCGTGTGACTTGAATTTGTGGACTCTCTTAATCAAATTCATTATCGGGTCCAGAGTTACATAGTATTAATGTGATTTCTAAAGAAGTGACTAATTTTTTGTTCGGTGAGTGAACTACTTTTAATAAGCATAAATAATTCCTGGTAAACGTGATAATTTTAAATAACCTTTTTTCATATAATTAAAGTTTTGTTTTATTTTAGTTAGATTATTGTTATTTTATTGCCTAGATATTTTCATCAGTTTAATTAATGACATGTATTTATATAATTTTTCAAGCAATATTAAATATGTGAATTGTTCAAATTATTTTTTATGCAAAAAGAATTGTTAATTAAAATATTTATTTTTGTCTTGAGCATTATATCTGAGTGTACTACTTTTTTTGTAGGTTATTCTTCAAAATAGTTTCAGTGAAGGAGGTGCTACTCAATTTCATTTCGATATGACTCGCAACTTATTCCCTATCTTTGGAGTTTACACTACAAAGCCTGAAAACTATTTTTAATTTGTAAAGTGTTTTTTTTATTTGTTATTTAAGTTTTATATACCAAATTTGTTATTTATGATATTTGTTTCTTTCAAGTAATGTAGTCAAATAAAAAAGAATATTATGGATACAAATGATATTTTTCTAAATTTTTTATGTTACTGGGTTAATGAGTGAGACTTGTAATATATAGGGTTAGTGAGACATTAAATTTTAACATTTTCAAACTATTAAATCTAATTTCATCAAATTTGTGAACTGTTCTTAAATTTCAATTTTTTTTTATTTTATTGATATTTTAAATTCTTCATTAAGTAGATGCTTATAAAATGTAAATTAAAAATAAAATGATTGTTAGTTACTGAAATTTTTTAAAATTACAAATGTGACTTAAAAAAATTTTATGTGATGATATGCAAACTTACTTTAATTATAAACTTATTTTTTACTATCTAGTTTAATTTGTAAATTATGCAAGTTTTAATGCATATTTATATAGCATCCTATACCCTTTTTACTGTTCTTCTTTTCTTTTTCAAAGTAATAAAAAAAAAAGAGAGATTAGAGTTTTATGAATGTACATATTCCAAAAATTGGATAGCTTTCTATGTGTAAATTTTTTTGTTTTGTTTACAGAGTTAGAGACTCATGTGTCCTTCTAAATTTGAGCAGTGCACCTGCAATGTTACTAAGAGAAACATTGAAACATCAAGATGATTTTGAATCCAAATGCAGTGCATTAGAAGAGCTTGGGATCTATAGTCTGTCACCATCACAAGCCATATTAATTCTTTCTACAACGAAATCATGCAGGTTCATGACACTGCAAGGCTGATTTAAATTAGTATAAATCACATTATGTATATTATATTTCTAAAATTTATTTTTCTAATAAAGTATTTAATGTTTATAAAAATGTTATCAATGCATTAGACTGTTTTTAAATCTGAATGGTCTTGTACTTATTTATTTATTTATTTTAGATTTTGTAATTTACTAGGAGATATGAAATATTCATTGCCTGAATAGAATTACATGAATTTTTATTTAATTAAAATTTAAGGATTAATATTAATTATAAGACCAGAAAAAGTATTTACATGCCATTCTTTAAATGCATCATTTTATAATACAAAATTAAGTCTAATAGGATTATTTTTTTAAGTATCAATTTATATTTTTAATATCCTCACTTAATTTTGTGGAAACTAAAGATCAAATAAATCATCAAAAATAAATAAAATAAATGTATCTGATCTATATCTTTTTTAATATTCCAATAATAATTGTGATTGCATTGATATAATATGTGCACCTGTAAATTAAAAGAACCTAATAGAAAAATTAATTTTAAAATAATGAAACAAAAGAGCAGTTGAATTTCAAATGTAAATAAAGGACTATTATAATGTCAGGCAAAATTCATCACTTTCATTGTCTTCTAATTTTACAATATTCTAATGTAATTTAATGTGTATGTGTTACTTTTTCTCTTTAAAATTTCATTAGCTTTCATTTTTTTTTTTATTAAAAATCAGTTTATTTTTTAATTTTATTTTATAAAATTCAAATGTATTGCTTGCTTAAAAAGTAACCTTTATGGTGTATTTAGTTACATATTAGTTGATTTGACAGAAGGAAATTAATTGTAAAAATAACACCGACTTGACTGAACTTTTTTTTTCAATGATAAATTTCATTGACTTGGTTTCTTTTAATTGCATAACTTATGATAGTTTTACTTATGATTGGTGCAAATATTTATTATTAAATGAATTGAAACAACCAAACTGGAAGTAAATCATGTCTATTTTGATGTAACAGGTTACTTATTTGATCTTCAGTAACATTTAACAATATTTAAGCCAATTTTAATATTGTTAAATTGGCTCTTATATATAGTGGGATCAGTTGAACTGATTGAATGGTTCCTTATTTGGTTTGTGTGTGTGTGTGTGTGCATGTGCTTGTAGAGAGAAAATAATTAATGAAATTGATTAAATAATTATGTTTTGGGTGGGTTTTTTTAAAATTTTTCTTGTTTAAAATATTCGACTTTTACATAGGATGTAATTAAGATTCACGATTCTTTTATTACACAGATGGCTCAAATGCTACCCTTCCCTTTATGAATGCCACCCTCATGTTCGTCATAAAAGATTGAGATTAAATGAGGTTGATTGTATATTAATGTTTCTAGTTTTTGTAATGGCAAAAAAATTTAAAGTTAATTAAATATTTCATTTCTACTGTTGATTACGAAGCATCAGTTGCATGATTTGGTCATAATCCATGGTTAATAAAAGAGGTGGAAGGTTAATTTTTTGAGGAATTTTTTCAATTTTTATGTATGATTGATTGCCTGCAAATAGGAATACTCTATTTGTGCGAAGATGTAAATAATTTCCGGACATCCTTATTATTATGGCCTGCAATGAAATATAGCATAGTCACCTATAACTGCATTTTATGAAAAGAGCTCTCAGCTGAGCATAAAAAATGGGATCCATAATAATTAAGAATAAACTACCAATTGTGCTGCAATCCTGTATTGTATAAAACATTTTTTATTCTAATTTTTCTTAAATTCTTTTCTTTTTTTTTAATAATTCATAATTTGCATGCCATCCAAATCTACAAAAAAGTGAAATATGCTGTAATATTGACTGAAGGTATAAAGTTGAATTACATTTTTAGTGCAATTATATAATTTTTTTTTTTTTTCGTTATCAAGCTGCAATTGGATAATTTGAAATAAACCAGCCAGTAAGTGTGTATAAATCTCAAAGTCAAGTTTAGTTATAATAGTTCTTCATTATAAATTTTATGCTGTTGTTAAGCTTGCATTTTCTAGAAGTGTTTTTGACACTTTTGCTTTTAATGTTAATATTGAAAATTTCTGTGCATCAAGTGAAAATGATTATAATGAGTTTGCAGTTTTGTGGATTAAAATCGTATCTTACCTTACAATCCCCTCTCATTTTATAGTTTAGGAATATCATTATTAAAAATTTATCTAATATTACAAACTGGATAAAATCCTCTAACTTTTCTTTCTTTTTTTCCTTGCTAAAATAAATTATATAATGAGGTTATAAGGGTTACTGAATATAAATTCGAAATAAATGAAACAGTAGGTTCTGAATTCATTCTCTTCCCTCTCCCTGACACTCAAAAAAATTTCGAAAATCTTCAAGTTTGGTTCATTTCAACAAGCTATTGATGCATTATCTTCAAAGAAATTTTTTGTTGCCAAAACAATGCATAATTTGCATACCTATTTATAAATTGCTCATGAAAATCTTTAGTAAAATTGTGCAATTTTTTATAAGGGTTTATGAGTAAATAAAAAATTGTATTAAAAAGTATTGCATTAAAAGTATTGTTGATACTCCATGAGGGGCTACTAATATACTGGTTAACAACCTATAGTCTTGTGTAAATATTAACGTAACTGTTAATTTAATTACATTGACAAGAATTGGAGGTCAACTCCAGTTGACAAAACGAAAGGTTAACAGTTACTCTTAACATTGGTACTTGACATTGATACTAGATGGCGTTAGAAAACGTCTTTTTTTTTTTTTTTTTGTCAAAACATAATTTAATTAATCTCTTTGGTTAAGAAGGTTTCAATAATTGTTTTAAATTTTTCAACAATTATTTAGCAGTGCATTACTGTGGCTCTAGGTAGAATTTAATGTCAATCGATTCCACTCTTCAGATAACAAGGATTTGATATTAGCAGTTGATTTTAACGCTGTTAAAAAATTCCAAATTTTTGACAGGAAAAGCTTATTTAGTATATCACTCAAGAGTTGCATTAAATTTAACTCTAGTTAAATACAACTCTACTATTGAAACAACTTGAGTTGTTTTTTAACTCCATGTAAGTTTAGCATATTTGTTCTCAATAGCACTAACAGCACTCACACGTGTTCTCTTACACAAGCGGACTGTATCACATTCACGCTCACACACTAACACAATAAAAACCAAAGGTTTAAAACGTAACAATCACTTTATTTACACGACAGTCACAGCCACTCGCAGCCGTGCTGTTCACTCTTGCCTCTCTGGCATTACACTAATCAGACTCGCACTTATGCACTCGCAGGCCCATGTGTACACACACTTTTTTTCGCCGCTAGGGGTATCCACGCGCGAACATACCGCCCGGCGTTGACATGTTCACATTCAACTCTTTAAGAATTCAAATATTCACAAAATTCTCAAATTATTCACTTATACACTGATCACACAAAAATACACAATAAAAAAAAATACATTTTTCTAAAAATATTCACACAATAAGCAGATCACAAAAAATACACAATATAAAAATTAATTTTCCTCATTAACACTAGACAAAGGTACGATATTAACTACTGGCCTTTTATATGTGCCATTTTTTATCTTTTAAAGTAACCACTCTTGTTACTTTATCTTCACATGGATGAATTTTGATAATTCTGGCCAAATTCCATTTTAACGGACAATAATTATCAGCATTTTTAATTAGCACCAAATCACCTTCTTTTATATCGGCTTTACCCTTAGACCATTTAGGTCTATTTAACAGCTAATTTAAATACTCCGATGACCACTTTTTCCAAAGATGTTGAGTCATTTTTTGAACCAATTGCCAACGACTCAATCGATTCATTGGAGTTTCATTAAAATTAGGTTCAGGCAATGTAACTAAAGATGAACCAATTAAAAAATGTGCAGGAGTTAATGCTTCCACATCATTTGGATCACTTGAAAGTGGGCAAAGGGGTCTAGAATTAAGAACTGCCTCAATTTGAACAATAAGAGTTAAAAACTCTTCATAGCTTAAAATTGTTTTCCCTACAATTCGTTTCAAATGGTATTTAAGAGATTTGACACTAGATTCCCATAGTCCTCCAAAGTGTGGAGTAGTAGGGGGATTAAAGAACCACTTAGGGCCTTCATTAGCCATATAATTCTCAATTTCTTCTGCACTCTTAAACTTAAATAAAGATTTGAGAAACACTTTTAATTCTCCATTGGCACCAACAAAATTTCGGCCATTGTCACTATACACTTCTGCAGGCTTACCTCTTCTAGCTATAAATCTTTTAAGGCTTGCTAAAAATGCTGCAGTAGTTAAATCATTTACAATTTCAAAATGTAAGCATTTTGTAGAGAAACATACATATATACACACAAATATCTTTTTTTTACCTGTTTACTTCGTCCAGTTAAATTTTTGATTTCAAATGGACCACAAAAGTCCACACCTACCCGATTAAAGACACGAGTAGGAGTCACTCTGGCAGCTGGTAGTTGTCCCATAATTTGATTGGAACCTTTTGAATTTATTTTTACAAATTATGCAATTAAAAATTATCTTTCGAACAGTATTTTCTACCTCTTACAATCCAAAATCTATTTCTTATCAAAGATAGGGTTGTTTCAGCACCTGCATGAAAATATAAAGTATGATAATGATTAATAACAATAAAAGTACAATTATGTTTAGCAGGAATAATTAGTGGACATTTTTGATTATAGAGTAAGTTAAGAGTTCTTGAGTCTTCTACCCACTCTTAATAATCCATCATCATCTAGAAATGGACTCAAATTTAACAATTCACTATTGTTCGGGATAGAAATACCTTTCTCCAAGCTTTGAAGTTCTTTTATGAAAGCAGTTCTCTGAATGTTTTTAACAATACATACTAATGATTGTGAAAGTTCACTAGTTGTCAAAGTACCAGAAGTTCGATTTAATGGATTTCTTGTATTGTTGATAAATCTTTTGCACCAGGCGACGATTCTCTTGAGTTTTGTAAATGAAGAACAGTTATTAATAACATCTAAAGGCTCCACAATATGAGTCACGGCACACACTTGATTTGCTGTTGACAGCTACAGCTCACTCGAAATCATATCCTCGTCCTTTGATGCAAGATCTCCATCCACAAGCCGCACCGGACCTACAGGATACTCGTTGTTCACTAAAAATGGTGGTCCACTCCACCATAACTCATTCTCTTGGAGTTTATCTGCATGTAGACCACGGGAAATGATGTCGGCACTGTTCATTTCAGACGGCACAAAATTCAGTCTTTGACATTTGTAAATTGCTGTATTTTTGATACGCGATTAGACACAAATGTTTTTAAGTAACACGGTTCTTTCATTATCCAGGCCAGGATAATTTTCGAATCTGTCCAAAACATGGTTCGAGACACATCAATCTTTAGAGATGTTTTCACTTTGTGCACTAATTTGGATAGCAGCACAGAGCTCCAATCGAGGAATTGAAATAGTTTTGATCGGGGCAATTCGAGATTTGCTGGCAATTAGCTTCACAAACACTTTCCCAGAAACACTGCAAGATTTTAAATAAACCACTACTCCATAGGCAACTTCATTAGCATCTGAGAAGCCATGAAGTTCGTGCATATCAGTTCACTGATACATATGCATCTTGGAATTTTAATGCTGTTGATAGTTGTTAAAGCTATAAGAAATTCCTGCCATTCCTCAAGTTCTTTTTTAGACAAATTATCATTCCAGTCCAGTTTGATTAGCCACAGTTTTTGCAAGAAAATTTTTGCCTTTGTCACAATTGGGCCAAGTAAACCCAAAGGATCAAAAATCTTTGCCACGGTTGATAACACTGCACGCTTTGTAAACGAATTACCACAATCTGCTTTCACTTTGAAGGAAAAACAATCTTTGTTAGGTTGCCATATTATTCCTAATGTTTTTTATTTCCTCTGGAGAAAAGGAGTAATCAGCCTCGTCACTCTCCGCCAGAAAATTTCCACTGCTGCACCACTGATGTAACTGCATTCCACCTCTGTTCAGAATTTCTGTTAACTCTTTAGTAAGTCTGAGAGCTTCCGTTACAGTATTTGGGCCGGAAAGGACATCGTCCATATAAAAGTCCTCTGCCAATATATGTGCCGATACCGGAAAGTTATCTTTCTCATCTATTGCTAATTGCTTAAGTGTGCGCATAGCTAAAAAAAAGGAGCACTAACTGTTCCGTATGTGACAGTTGCGAGTTCGGATTCTTTAATTGGCTCATTAATTCCGTCTTTCCACAAAATACGCTGCAATTTTCGGTACTTACGTATTAACGGTACCATGGCGACAGTTGCGCCAATAATGAGCGCACGCGCCACCCGCAGCTACAGATTTGGCGGTTTTTAAGTGGCGCCAATCTACACTTAAAATTTTTGTTCCAAATAATAAAATATATATGAAACACTTTATTTAAAATCAAAACGCTTTCAAAATATTTTTATTCCAAATAATAAAATATATAAAACACTTCATTTAAAATCAAAACGATTTCAAAATTCAAAACACTTTATTTAAACACAAATTAGTCAAAAACACTTTATTTAAACACAAAGTAGTCAAACGGAGTTTTCTAAGTCCCCACACGATAAACACACCGACTGAAATTTCATTTCCAAAACTTACGTTCACCAAAATAAAGTTTCATGTCATGGGAATTGGGACATTTTTGTTGCTTTGGTAAAATATTTCGCTCCTGAAAAATAAAATTGCATCTTGTTCTGTTTCTGGTAAATCCCAAATACGCATTTTCGTAGCACTACAAAATGGCGCTAAAACTCAGAAAATCTGCAGCTGTTATATTGGCGCCTCTTAAAAACCGCCAAATCTAGCTGTTAGTTTGGCGACACTTAAAAACCGCCAAGTCTGTCGCCAAGGTACCGTTAATACGTAAAGTACCCAATTTTCTTTGACTGGGGCAAATGTTTATAGTTCTATACATTTTTTAATATCAGCCGAAAACGAATAAATGTGCTTACGAAATCTATCCATAATTCAAAAAGGTCGTCTTGTATTACCCCTCCGTTATATTGTAAAGAATTAAGCGAATTTCCTTCTGTTGTAAGGGAAGACGCGTTAAACACTGACACGAAGCTTTGCTTTTAATTTGTCGGGACGGTATACACCTAAGTGAGGTATATAATAAGTACCCTCAGTTTCTTCACTTTCTTTAATTTGATTCATGTGACCCATTTCTTCATATTCACGTAAAAAATCTTTTTATAATAATAAATAGTCAGGGTCTTTCACGAATCGCCTCCATAAGGAATCTAACCTTTTAGCGCAATATCTCTAGATTTTCCCAAACACTTAGAAACTTCTTCAAAGGTCATTTTAACTACATATTTCCTTCTATATCTCTATGAAAATTATTTTTGTAATGCTCTTCACATATCCGAGTTTCATTATTAGGAGGAATGTCTATTTCTATGTTTTCTATTTCCCAGAAAGATTTAATAGTTTTTATCTAACTGCTCATAATTGTATCTTATTAATCCACAATGAATATTCTCATTTAAATCACTAGGAACACTCCCGGAAACAACATATCCGAAACACGAATTTTGTAAAACTAAGCCAGATTCAGGGGATATATTTGTTCTGATCTCAAAAGGCTATAAAAAAACCTCTGCGCCTAATAAAATATCTATTCTACCTGGAATGTTAAATTGTGGATCCGCTAACTCAATATTAATTAAATCATACATATTAACTTTTAATATTTTACTAGGAGTTACATTAGTAATTCGGGAACAACTAAAAATTTCAACTCTCTTTCGTAGCTATTTGAATTACTTTTTAATTTAGCAGTAACTTGATTTTTAATATTTAAAGACGCGTCATTTAATCCCGATACTACTAGATAAGTTTTTCTTTCTTTAAATTAAGTCTATCCGCACATTCTCTAGTTATAAAATAGGCCATTGAACCTTGATCGAAAAGCGCTCTCACTTCGTATGACTTTTTCTGAATTATTACCTAAATAACATTTAGCTATGCTCAATAGAACCGTTTTGGATCCACTTGACATAAAGCTCGTAGCTGCAAATAATTTATTACTATTTGGAGAAGTGCTTTCACCGGCGGGTATAAACTCTTGAGCTGTGGGGAAAACGGGGTATTGGAACCGATTTCATTACGTTCTTTCTGATACAACTCATCGCGATTCTCTGCGCTTTTGCGCGGGTAGTGTAAACTTTTATTGTGTTTACGTTTACAAAAACAAGATACTTTCGATTTGCAATTAGACACTGAACAATTAATTTGTAAACAATTAAAACACATATGGTTTTTTTTTTTAACAAGTTCAACTCTCTCATTCACTGACATTTTTAAATAATTAGGACAATTAGAAATATGGTGATTTTTAGTACATAAAATACAATTTGAATCTTTTAAGCCCGAAACAAACACTTTTGACACAATTTTAGAATTTCTAAAATTAGTTTTACTTTTGAAAGTTATTTGTGCCTTCGTAAATTGACTTTCCCGCGATGCAACATAAATATCACATTCTTCAGCTAATTTTACTGGGGGAACCAACTATCTGCTTGTCTTATAGCTATGTGAGCTGCGATTTCTCTATCTAACGTTTGAAATAACTTATCGGAGACTATTAATTGCTTTAATGTTTCAAAATCCGACACTTTCCTTAATTTAAATAATATTCAAAATTAGTAGTTAAGCGCGACGCAAACTGCACATACGATTCATTTAAGCGCTCAGCTTTCTTAAAATTTTCTAAGCATGCTTGTGGTGAAGGCTCATACTCTCGCAACACAACTGACTTAATTGTCTCATAGTTTTTATATCTTTATCACTTAAATAAGTTATTATATTTGAAGCCTTTTCTCCTAATAAATTTAACAGAATCTCAGCTTTATATATCTCAGGTACTTCTTTAATATTAAATGCGCGCTCTAAAGAATTAAAGAAAAAACTCCACCCTTCCGGTCGAGTGGGGATTCTGACAGTTAAAGTTCTAACACTTTTTATTACTTGATCAATAGTATCTGGTTTGGCTTCACCTTCACACACTTCTGATTTACTTTCATTTTTAATTTTTGCGAGTTCTAATTCATTTTTAACTCGTTCTAATTTTATTTTTCCAGATCTATTTGCCGTTGTTCCTCATTTTTACGATTGTCAATAATCGTGTTGGCAATGTCCTTAACCATGTCTGGTCTATTTTTAAACACATCACTTTGTTCAATTGCATCATATAAATCTGAAATTGTTAATTTTTCAGATACTATCAAATTCATTTCTTCGGCAATGAGCCGCAAATCTTCTTTTTTTGGCACCTTTAAACATGTTTGCACAAAATATTAAATATATGGATTTTAAAGTTCACTTACTTCTTTCACAAAGCTTTTCTCTTGACTTATGTTATCCACAGGTTTGAGCCACTCTCCGGCTCGACGGACCAAAATGTTCTCGTGAATAGCACTAACAGCACTCACACGTGTTCTCTTACACAAGCGGACTGTATCACATTCACGCTCACACACTAACACAATAAAAACCAAAGGTTTAAAACGTAACAATCACTTTATTTACGACAGTCACAGCCACTCGCAGCCGTGCTGTTCACTCTTGCCTCTCTGGCATTACACTAATCAGACTCGCACTTATGCGCTCGCAGGCCGATGTGTACACACACTTTTTCCCCGCTAGGGGTATCCTTGCGCGTTGGCGCGAACAATATTTAATACTAAAAACATATCAAATGAACATTTTTATCGCTTGATAGTTATTATTTGTTTATTTATTGTTTGGGTTTTTTTGTATTTATTATTTTTACAATGAACATATTACATTTATGAACATATTCATTGTGATTAAAATTTTCTTACAAAAGTTATGTAAAAAAATATTAAGAAATATTATTTTTTAAAATTATTTTAAATCAGTATATTGAATTACAAATTTTTTTTTTCTGCAGATAAAAAAAATTTGTGCAGTTGTTTGATTTAAAAAACATAACACAGAAATAAAACGTTTTTCTTGGTAGGTCTTGATAAATATATTATATGTTACAATTAAAATTAATGTTTTGGTTGTATAGTATTCATGTCTATAACTTAATCATACATTAAAGAATTATGGAGTGTTAAAATTAACCGTTAATTTATATTGGCATTGACAGTTATCCAATATAAATTAACGAATAACTGTCCGTTAATTAAAACGAAAATTAATAGTTATTTCATCTCTAGAACCAAACTCTTAAAACATATTACATTTTGTAAAATAGATTTATTTAGATCTTTGGAGTACTTCACCACTTTCTGTTAGCCTATACCGGTGAAGAAGATAAGATAAAAAAAAGAAAAGTTGCTTTTTTTCGTCATTGGTATAACATATGCTGGAAATAAGTAATATATCCACACAGCCAGCCAGATTATAGTAGAGTGATCGTTAAAAAGAGAGGGGGAAAAAAAAACTCCTCAAGAAGCATCTATCTGTTTGTATTAAAATTCATATGCAAATACCTTAAAATTAACATACAAATGATTACATTATGCTGCCGATGAATAACTGCAGTTCCAGTGAGTATCTAGATGGTGTGTAAAAGAGACGAAATCCAAAAGCATAGTTTTAAAATGAATTTAATTCCATCTACTCATTTTACCAATGCCTCGCATACGTGCTCGCTCACACTATGAGCATACGTTAATGTTTGAAAGAGTATCTTCAATTGCACTAAAGTAAGCAAGGCAGTCAAATCGAAAGATTCATCGACAGCTAGTCAGAGCAATGTCAACATTTAATGATTTTTCCAGGAAAGACTGAAAAGGACAGAACATAGCATCAAGTATGTGATGGTCAACCTTAAGAGATATCAGAATATGAGGATGGATTGATTAACAGAACAATCCTCACAGAACTCGACTCACCTTCGATCATTATTAATGATCTAATGTATAATCGAGACATCAATGACTGTAAAGATTACTGAAAATAATTTAGAGAACGGAGTTTCAGCTCACTGCGTCCATTGCACCGGCTGTTCCTATCTGTGAACACGGACAAATGCGCTTGTAGTGGGGCCGGGCTGATATCACCTGAAATCTTTTTGCCTGGAATGGAATTACTTGCATGAATAGTTCTCTCAATGACCAGTAAAAACATGTCTTGTGACATTCAGATCTCCGGTAGGATATTAACCTAATTGTTGACAACCAGTCTGGGAGTGTTGTTTCATTTGATAGCTAAATCTCATTTGTCATCAATGACGGGGAGTATAGGATGTTTGTTGCCCTTTTATTTTTGGGAATGTTTTTTTCCTTGTTCTTTTTTAATGCATTCACCAGTAACCATGCGAGCCGCCTTCGGCGATGATTACCACCCCTTGGTGATAGCTAATTTGGCGCGAAAGTGAGGGCACCAGACATAGGAGAATCCCCTCAGTGATAACCTTACAGCATGATGATACGTATATTTTACGCGCCGTTGAATTTGCCTTCTTTTCAAGACACCCCGGGTTTTAAATTTCAAAATGATAATATCCAGCTTTATACGGCTAGTATTCTTGCTTATTATATTTATACTGCCCACGGTACGTAGCGCATTCTAGTAATTCACTTGCATTTCTTGGAAGGAAAAATAGCACAAATAGGTTTTTTAATGGATTTTTTTTTTTTTATTTTGTTTTTAAGTTTGATAAAAATAGAAATTAATGAGCAACAAGTGAGAATAATTCTCTATCTATAGTTTTGTTAATTAAATGCATATCTTACTTTCAAGTACTTTTTAATAATTCAATTTATCACTTTAAAAATTCATCTAACTTTTAAGCCTAAATACGTCGTCGATTACAATCAATTGCGCAATTTTTTGTCAATTTCTACTCTATAACAAGGGGTTGTTGTATCATAGACAACAACCCCTTGTTACCCTAATCCCTACCCCTCAGAGATACTGTACGCATATCACACACCCAAGATGACCCAATATTTTTTATCTTCATTCTTTTATCCTCTTTTTTTTATTTATCTTTTCAACGTCGGGACTAGATTTATCTTTACACGTTTTGAGTACACTTTTGTTATCAACATTTTCTTAGAATGTAATTCATATATAATGTATATTTCTTGAATTAGTTGCCTTCTAGTTTCGTTCTTCTAATGGATTTTGATTTAACTAGCAACAAGTGAGAATAATTCTCTTTAATAATAATATACTTTTCATTATTTGTTTGTTTTTATGAAAAGTTTAGATTCACTAAAAATGTCAGTTCTTTGACTCACTTTTTTACCGTGCTTGGCGACCGTCAAGTGCAAATGCAGGTAATTAATTCTCATGGAGCATACAACTCTTGAAGTTGCAGATTTAGTAAAGTTAACAAAACATGATCGATTGCCAAGAAGTCAATAGTTAATCAGACAATACTTAAAACAGAAAGGGAAAATTTTTTAAAAATCAGAAGTTAAATCAAATACAAAAATTTCAAAATTAAAGTAAAATTTTGAGAGATCTTTTGTGGAACCCAAAAAATCACATAGAACATATGGAACATAGAAATAAATATCGTAAATTGCAATATTTTCGTGGTCAAGGATATTAAAAATTTATGAGAAATGTACTTAATGAAATCTTTAAGGTGAAAACGATTAAGAGCTTGATGTAGTTCTGTATTTCTCATGCAACTCTTGGCATTTGTAATATATCGGATGGTAGCAGGTGCCCCTGCCTCCCAGGTAAAATTGACACTGTTAATTGAGTTCAGGCAGAGTTTCTGTGCTTGTGTCACAACACATCTCTCTGGACTCTCTTCTGGTAGACGGGGTGGTACATTTTCGTATAAGGTGGTTGGCATTTATCAGGCCTTATGGTCTACAGTTACTTTAGAATTGAGCGATGGTTCACCTTCTGGGCATCTCACTAAGGATGACGGTCGCCTAAGAGAGTAATCCTCATTATATAGGTCTTTTCCTTTTCGGAATAATAGGCGGTGGTGTATCGGACACGAATTATTTTCCTTCTTGTTTTCTCCTATCTCAAAAAAAAAAAAAAAAAAAAAAAAAAAAAAAAAAAAAAATTAAAAAATAAAAAAAGGCCTGAATTCATTACAATCCAATTCTTTTTACAAATATTTTGTTATAACCCTGTAGTAGAAGAATCTCACAATAAGTGAGTTGATTGACAATAGACGTTTAGCAGATTTTTACATGTGTCTGTTGCGGAAGAGAACTTTACATAGATATCGCCTTTTGAAAACGATGAGGCGTTGTGTGCTATTAGTGGCGACATAAGGACAGTATGAAAAAAGATCTGGGGACCTATTTATAGGAACACACACATTGGATCAATCTAAAGCATTTTTATCAGCGCAGAAATTGCTTGAATTTAATAAAATACTTAATACTTGTCACAGTGTTATATCCGATTTAATGTGTGTCTCCAAAGAAGAGATAGAATAAGAATTACGTGACCAAGGTGTGGATTCCGTACGCAAATAACAAAAAAAAAAAAAAAAAAAAAAATCCAGAAATATTTCCTACAAAGCATTTAATAGCAAATATTTATGACACTGCTAGTCTCAAAAGCATTAAAGTCGAATACTTCAACTTCCTTGCAAAGTCATTTACAAATCCCAAAGGATGTTTCAACTGTTAGAGTTAAGAACATTCAAAATTTTCTTGCAGATATAAAAAGATACTCAAATTGTACAACACTGGATCACACATATACAGAATAGGAAGCTTAACCAAATTATGTTAATTGCCATCAACAATTTCCATCCAACTCTAAAAGCTACCCACATTGGTAGAAAAAGAAAAAATCGAAATGACTCGAAACATATCTCACTCTGAAACTAGAAAACTTGCAGCTAAAACTACTTTTTTTCACTCTGAAAAAGTCAAGAAAAACAAATATCTGCAAAATCATCCAATAGTTTGTAACATGTTTCATTTTCTTGATGACTGATACCACACACGGTTAGACAGCCAGCTATTTCCCCATCCAATGGGACTAAACTCATTTACCACTCAAAACTTTCATGCTTTCGTTAATTTGATATCTGTTTTATCTACAATTGTTGGTCTAATGAAAATCAAACCTATTTCGAATACTAAACAAATGTTAAAATGATAATAAGTAAAATAATAGCAAAAAATGAATATTATAACCATAAACAAAATTCAAAGGACATAATATTAAACAATAAAGTATTTAAAAAGCTGTCTTCTTCATCTTCTAGAATCAGAATTTTAATTTCCTTTGGTGATGTAGATAATAATCTAGGTGATGCAAATAACAAAGATCAGATATATAAATATGAACAGCAGCTAAACATGACTTGACTTTTAGGGTATGGATTGACGGTCTAATCTATAAACTAATTGCATACAATTTTCCTCTTTAACTCATTCTACTCATTAAATGTTACCTTGATAATAGAACCTTCTCCGTAAAAATTAATTTCTCCCTTTTCTGTCAGACGTATCAAAGCAGGTGTTCCCCAGGGTTCACCGACTGGTCTGTTTTTTTAAATCTATATAGTAACGATATTTCACAATTAAAACATATTAATCTCATTCTCTACGCAGATGACATGGCTGCCGCTGTCTCCATTAAAAATATTAATGATTTATCCAACATTTTAAAAAATCTGTCTCCTCTCGAAGCTTGGCTCACTAGATAAAGAATTAAAACTACTGTAGATAAAACCTAAGCTGTACTATTCACGAGGAGAAAATTTCTTCATCCTCCTATTTATATTTTTAGACTGCCAATTAATTGGACTAATAGTGCTAAATATCTGGGTGTATTTCTTGATAGTAAATTAACCATATATATCACATCAAACATAAATATGGCATCTGTCACCGCGTGCTTTATCCTTTAATCAATAGACACTTCTCTCTTTCCATTGATGATGGAAAGAGAGACAATTACTAGTAATTTACATGTATTAAATGCATTCCATTATCACATATGCCAGCCGTTTGGGATTATGCTGCAGTACCACCTCAACTATATCAAACGATTTGAAAATAAGATTTTGAGAATGATCACTGATTCTCCATGGTATTTTAGAAATGATGACATTCGTCACAGTCTAGCTCTCTCCATTATTCAAAATTTTATCCTCAAGCTTGCTGAAAATTTTTAAGCCGGTCTTAATCATATTTCGAAAGATGAATTTCGTAATCTTCCGAGATACGATTTCACTCTCTCGTAAACGCCAAACGTTCTCGGGTGGTTTTTTTATTATTGGCGAAGTTCCTAGACGTGCTGGCGCAGTAGTAATGAGCATCGTTCTTGCAGCCTTGAGGTTGCAGGTTAGGGCCTGACCTTTCCTTAAGCTATTATTTCTAGCAACGATAGCCCTATCCCTTTGTGGACTTCATTTTTCTTTCTTTTTAGTTCTTATTATTAAAATTTAATTAAAAATCTTATTTTAATTTCATTGTTAGTTAAATTATAACAATAACAGACCCCCTTTTTCTTTTCATTCTTATTTTAAGTGCTTAATTTTGGGGAGTAGACCACTTTCACTCACATATGTTGTTCTTTTGTTTACCTCATGCTTGATTAAATTATTCTTTTATCATCAATTGGCTCTACCTTCAGTAAAATTAGAGTTTAAGGCCCCTTCGGGGCTAAGGCACTCCGAAAATCCACAAAGCCTGCCTGACTTGAATTTTTCACTGATTTTTATCAAACGCAATAATATTCGTATTGATTCATCAAAGCTATTTTAGACCTAAAATAGATTTAGAATTAACATTCATTTCTTGACTACACTTTATATTAAACCTTACATCTTAGTAACCCTTGCTTTTGAATAATTTTAGATCGATTTTATGTAATCACGTTTTCGTGACGGAATGGCTAATACTGGCTTTTATGCCATAAAATAGTATAAATCTAACGGTATTATAAGGAAGCAAATTTAAGTTTATAATACATATAAAATGATGAATAATAAAACGATTTGAAATTAGGATCATACTTATTCATTAATTTGTGAACATTGAATGAAAAATGGTCCATAGCTTAATGGGGGTTTTTATTCAAAAATATTTTGTTGCAGTACTGTCATATAGTTTGTTCGTTTAAAAAGAGGTCTCTTCTTTAAAAAGCTTCGATCAATTAAATTATTTATAAATTTAATTGATCGAACTTTTTAAAATATCTTAAAATATATATATGTATCTTAATATGTATATGTATATGTGTATCTTAAAATAAAATGAAAAATACTTAATGTCTCCTTTTACAAAGCATCGCCTGAAAATTTAGTTTATTAAAAGCTTCTGACGAAATGCAAACTTTAAAATGTAGATATTTCAAAATACAGAAATCAGGACTCAGTAACAGAGTGAATAGTTTAAATATGAGGCATTAAATTTGAATCTCATAACAGTTACTGCCTTCAAAAATAAGTAGATTTGATTTTGATTGTGAAAGACTATCTTGCAAGAATATTTACCGTTTACCCCCAACAGATTTCAAATATGGGAAGTTTCTTCTCAAATAGGACATTTCTGTGTTCATAATTGTTTTTCATAAATAGACTTGGTTGGAATAAATGACATTTAATGGAGCTCTAGTACTTTATTAATAAAACAACTAATGAGAGATTCAAATTTGTGTATTAACTAAGACTGACTTATGTGACTGTATTTAATTACAATTTCATTTGTCAATTAAAGCATCCTTATCTCACAGTAAAAATTAAACACCTATTCACAAAAAAACACTTATTATAAACACCTATTCATATTTTGAAATATGAATAAGTGTGTGATTTGTTATATCCCTGTTTATAAAATTTTTGCTCTAAGTCATTCAATAATGAATTAATTGCTGTGTTTTTTGAAGCATAATACGTTTTTATATGCATTTTTCAACAAGTATCAAATACTTTCTTTCACCACATGTGCGATATAATAAATGATTTTAGTAATAAAATTGTCTTTTACTTCAAGTTTTAAGGAAGATTCATTTATAGAAAGACATGTCATTCAACTACAAAAAATATTTATTTAGAAACATATTAAAAAAAAAAACATCAAAAAAGAAATCGGAAGAGTTTATAAAAAAGATAAAATATTGAATATTATTTCTCTTTTTATATTCCCCCACTTATATATTTATTTATTTAAAAATATACATAAGCACCGGGAAAAACGAATGTATTTTATTAGATAAGTCCTTACAGATTACTAACTTTGAATTATTTTATTTAGACTCTGAACGTCAGAGCAAAATATTTAAGTGTTGGAAGAGATCGTTAAATTATATTGTTCTCATTTACTTATGAAGTATTAAAATTACACTCGATTTTCTCGACGTACACTAGGCAAATATTAAAATTTATTCATAAAACAAAGATCACTAAAATAAAACCCTTCAGAAACCACATATTTTTGTATTTAGTCTAATGCTATGAAAAAAACCAACAAGTTTTTTGAAAATGTTGAGCGAATAATTTATGTCCTTTAAATTGTGAGTCATGTGAATTTTCTTCTTGAGTATATTTAAAGTGAATTAAACAGATGCAGAATGACGTATGCGTTTTTTTTACTGCGCATGTCAGATAATTATTCTTTTGAAATTTGATAAAATTCCTTTTTTAAAATTTTAGTTAAAAAAACTTTTCATACATTCGTGAACTTTTATTTTGTAATTATAATGAATTATTTTGTTATTTATTCAGTGCTAAATATCTTTATTTTAAAATATTAACGAATCTTGATTTTTTAAAGAAATCGCACATGCGCAAGAGAAAGTAGGGAAATAAAAATAAAATATGTTTCCAACTAGCGTCTAAGCCTTGACGTAGATGGAGTCTTTCGATGTTATAAAAGATCTACCATAACCCATTTTCACTGCTCATGCGCAATGTAACTTTCAACCTCGAGCGGTTATATCCTGCGAAGTGGGAAAATGTTGTGTTATTGGAGGTAATTTGTATTGCTCAGTATTACTCAAGCTCTAGAAATTCAAAAACCAATGACCAAGTGAACTTTAATTCATAACTGTCTTTATTATGATTTATAATTGAAAGTATTATGGAGTACGAAAGAAATAGACATATCTGCGAATTTTGTAAGGGATCATTTGATAAATTAGAGAATTTGAACAAGCATGTGCAGCATATACACACAGTCCATACTTCGACGAAGGAAAATCGTATTTGCTCATTATGCGGGGCTCAGTGTTTAAAGATCGAAGGATACCGAAACCATTTACGACACCTTCATGGTCGAAATGAAGAGGGACAAGTATATGCATTCAAATGTTTTAATGAAGTTTTCTAAGATTTTATTTTTCAATTATAATAGGCCTTATCCTTTAATTCTAGAAATCCATAGATGCCACAGCATAACAAAAAAATATTTGATTTGCAGTAGAGCTTAGAATTTCAAAATTTTAGTTTGATTAATGATTTTTTAAATTTATAAATTATGTTTTGTAGTTGTTGTTATAACTTTAAAAAAATATTAACGCTTGTTTAATGGAAAGTTAGTTTGCACTTGGTTCATATAAAGTTTCATCTATTACACTTTACATTTGGCGCTATTCTTAAAATTGTAATTGCCAAATCTTTATTGGGTTACTGTAACCTTTGCTTGTCTCTGGCATCTAAGTTTCAGTCGCTCACATTTGGCTGAAATTTAACGCTGAGTTGGCGCATTTTTATAAATGTGTTCTAAATATTGCAGATTATTATATTTTTTATAATTATTTGACATGTAAATAATATTATACTCTATACTCACATTTATTGTACTCCATGTTAATATTATTGTTACTAAAATAAATATTTCTTTTAAAAATGCTAACATGCATTATTGGTTCTCTTATTTTTTTATCTTAGATAGAATAACTTTTCATTCTAGTATCCTCTTATTGGGATTAGTTTAGCATGTAACATATACACATATTTGCAAATTTCGAAAATTACATATTAATATAGAATATGAGTAATAAAAATATATATCTTCACACATTTAAAGTCAGAACAAGTAAAAAATATTCCTATAAATTTCTGAGGGAAAAACCTGTGTATATTTTCTGAGAAATAAATAGAATACATAATTTTTTAATTTAATTTTTGTTATCCTGATATTTCTTTGGAAAAGAGAAGAACAGAGATGTAATTATTGAATAGATTTTATTCTAGAAGAATTTCAAAACCATATATACTTTTCATTTTTGTAAATAATTTTAGATATATTGTAACATTTATTTACTTGTGCATTGTCATTCACATTTAGAAATCTTGCCACTGATTTGACAATATTCAAATATTAAAAGAAAATATCATAAAATATAATTTTTTAATTCTTTTTGAGACTTAATTATTGCTTGTATGAAGAATAAGTCTCAGAAATTCTTGGTGTTGATTATAGATAGCCATATATATATTCCTTCTAAGTTTTTCATAAAATCAGTTCTATAAATCCACTGCCCTAAAAATATGTTTTGATTGAGGAATATAATAGATACTTCATTGTGCGAAGAAATTTAACATTTAAATCATAAATGAGGGAATTTAAAATGAAAGATATAATATGTATTATAAGATATATAACATAAGAATTGTGAGATGGGATCCATGTTTTTACAATAGTTACAATTCAATGCGTTGGGTACCTTACATCAACATGTGCTAGTAAATGAAAATGACCTGGAATGAACTTATAGGTAAGAATTAAAATATTTTACAGAAAATCAAATTAATATTTAACTGTGATCTGATCAGGGTTTTTGTCTCTAGCAAATATGATTACAAATTATCAGAAAAATATAAACTCTTTTGTTTATCATAAGTTTTTTATGCACATTTCTTCATGATGGTTTCATTATCTTTAGTTTATAACATAATTTTTGAATATTTGACATCAAAAATTTTCTTATATTTAAAAGTGTGTTGTATGTTTTATGCCATAGGTATAAAAAGCAGAATGTGATTTGTATGGCATGTCAAATAACAACTTGTGGAATATGCAAAATCTTTTATTTTTAGAGGAAGAAGAAAATTATGTCTTTTAGATTATGTTATGTACAATGGATTGATTATAGATAGTAATTTACAGTATAAATAAATAAACAGTTTTATAGGAAAGATTTAATGTACTTTCATGTTACCTACAGCAGTAGAATTTTGTACCAACAAATCATTAGGTTGAGTTTCTTATTAACATAACTGTTAGTTTAATTACATCGATGAGAATTAGCAGTAAATTTTAATAATGGTATTCAACTTTAGTGCTAGATGGCATTAGGAGTAATGATTAGCATTAAATGTTAAAAAATAATTTATTTGTTAATGTTATTACAAGTAAATTAATTTTTCATTGAACAAATTTTTTGGTGTTTGGAAAACTAATATTAGTAGACCTATAGTGATATATTTTTCAAGGAATTTAATGATATATCAATAACGAGCTATGCAAACATAATTTCGTGCATATAAAAGAAATATGTGCAATAAATGTTTATAAAAAAATATAACTAAAATGTAAAGAATGTTTCTTGGCTCTCAATAAATATATTTTGTTTCAATTTCTAAACCAATGGTTGGTTGAATAATATTCATGTAATTCATGAATCATGTAACCTAATCTATATACAGCAAATTTAAGGGGCATTAAAATCAACCATTAATTTATATTAACATTATTGGTTAGAATTGTTGACCAAAATTATAAGTTGTAAACAGGGCTTCCACATTTGTATTTATTTATATAATACAAGATTTTGATGAAAAAAAAGACTGCAGTTTTATATTGCCAGATAGAAACCATTGTTAAAATGTTAGAAAGCTTAATTAAAATATACCTTTTTTTATATGTATATCGGTTTTTTGATTTCCTTATAAATTATATAAGGAATACTTCAAGCAGCAGTATTCTTCACCATTCCATCAACATTTGGAAAACTTTGTTGTATGATTATGTAAATAGTGAGTAAGGATAATACAAAAAGATAATAGTAGAAACTTAGATTTTTGAAGGAATAAAAAGTTCCCACGTTTATATATTTTATGCTAAAATAATAGTAATCTTCTAGAAATTAAAAATATTGATTACATTTTTAAACTTTATGTATTAATACCTTTGCCAGTTTTTCTATTGAAAAAGGCAAGTTACAAGTACAATTGTAGTTTGTGTTAGTATTTTAGAATTTATTAATATTCTAGAAATGTTTAATGAAATTTTTTATTATTATTATTTCTTTTGCATATTTAATAGCTTGTGTGCTTTTCATTTGATTTATGCATGCATGTTGACTTGACACATTTGTTATTACTCAATAGAAATGTTGAGTAATAATTGTTAACAGAAATATGTCCTCATCAGTAAGGTGAGCTTGCATAAGTCATGCCTTAAAATTTTATTTAATCCTTAGACTTCTTGATGTGGAAAATG